>JASPKZ010009484.1:0-103890 GCA_030220185.1 Diploptera punctata | reverse complement strand
CTTTACTTGCTTAGGAACCGCATCTCTGCCGTCTGTATTTTATCCTTCTGTCTTTTCACTGGAGCCCAAGTTTCACATCCATACAATATTGTGGGAACCGCTATAACATTATACATTTTTATCTTGGTTTCTTTTCTAATTTTATTTTTGAATGTTCTCTGTATTGTTCCAGACACCTTCTGAAATTTAATTATTTTGGAGTCAATATCTCTTTCCACATTGTAGCCAACTTTCAGATACTTTTGAAATTCACAATGGGCTAAAGCAAGGAGATACACTATCTCCTCTACTATTCAATATTGTTGGCTACTGGAGCATGTCATCATTTTGTTAGAGGATGAATGGAAACTGAAGCATGAAACATGTAGTGGTTGGCATTACAACACACACGTTCGATTTCATAACATATAGGCTTACTCACATAATAAAGTTTGTAGGTGTATTTCATAATATAAGCCAATAATTTAAACCGCGTTTGCTTCCTTCCTTCCTTCAAACATTGTATGCATGCATGAAATTTAACGTTTATCGATTTTATTATTAATTTGCATGTTCTAAGTGGGTGGCGCTGATGAGCCGGAAGGATTACCAACACATCCAATTAAAAATTCTGGTGACTATACAGAGTATCCTCAGTCATATTGAGTGCAGGTCTTGTGGTTATAACCTCTAAACTGGTGAGCCATAAATTTATAATTACGTGGGATTTTAATAAAAAAAACAAATTCGCTCGCTTAGTAATTGCTGAAATCATATACCTAGGAACAATAATTACAAACAGGAATGAAGTGCATAAAAAAAATTAAACATAGCCTCAATTCGCAAATGCATGCTATAGTGCATGACAGGGACTCTTATCGTCTCAAATTCTCTGAAAAACACACACATACACACACATTATATATATATATATATATATATATATATATATATTCTTCTTCTTCTTCCTTCCAAGTATTAGGCCAAGACCTGTTACGATCCTAAAGAAAATTTTCCTTATGGGAAATTCTCGTATAAGACTTGAAAGCATAATAATAGTCCCTTCGATTGGTTGCTGGCCAAAGGAAGGCAAGACCAGTGATGGGGCTGCCATCTTATAGCCTCTGGGCAGGCTTTTCTGGAGAAGAAAAGAAAATAAAGGAAAGGAGAAATGGAAGAAAGGAAGGACTCCCTAGCCCTCGGATGCCCTAATAGCGTCGGGGTCGAAAAAACAAGAGTTAACCAAGAGAGGTTAGATAGAAAAGTTAAAAGAGCGCAAAACACAAGTAAGTGGAAGAAATGTTTTGCACACCTTGGGCACCTTGTGGTCGCCATCCACATATCCCCTAGATGAGGACCCCTGAGGGTTATATATATATATATATATATATATATATATATCGGTTGTTTAATGTCTTTTATATTGCCCGATCCCTAATACCCAATTTTGTCGGTTCATCCTATCTCCTGGATGTAGATGTTTCTCCCTCATGTATAAATATATTCCCTGACTCCAGGAAGTTTTAGGTCTTCCTCGTCTTCTCTCAGGTTTCCATTTCAAAATATATTTTGGTAGTCGATCCTCCATTCGCTGGACATCTCCGTACCACATTAATTTCTGAATTTTAAAATGATCTAAAATAACATCTTTAATCTTCATATTCTCCCTTATAATTGAGTTTAAAAAACTGAACATATATATAAAACTGTTATTCTCCCACTTATTTTACATGGATGTGAAACATGGACTCTTACTCTAAGGAAGAAAATATATTACGAGTATTTGAGAATAGAGTTCTTAGGATTTTTTTTTTTTGGTCCAAAGAGAGATGAACATACAGGGGAATGGAGAAGACTACGTAACAGTGAACTACATGATCTTTATATGAAAGCAGATATAATAAGAACAGTTAAGTGTCGTAGACTGCGATGGACTGAACATGTAGCACGAATGAAGAATGAACGAGGGCATAGAAGCTTCTTGCAGTAAAGCCAGAGAGAAAATGTCCAGTTGGTAGACCAAGAATCAGGTGGGAGTATAACATTACCATGATTTGAGGGAGTAGATTATATAGGGGAGATTGGAAAATATTAGCTGAAGATAGAGATGTATGGAAAGCTTGTCTGCGCGGCCATGAACCTACGGGTTCGATAGAGCCAATGAGTTAGTTAGTTGGTTTAGGAATTTCGTAAACTAAGCAATTTCCTCAGCTAATCGAGTCGATAAACGAGAGCATAATTTTTCAACAAATATGCTAAAAGTCATCCATTCAAGTATCGTAAAATATTTTATTTCATAATATGTTTAATATCTTACCTTTAATTAAATTAATAACATTGTGCAAATAGGCCTAATACTACAGGTGTAGTATGATGCTCATTTCAGAAACGCTATTCAGAATTCCATTTCAAATATGGACACTAACAGAGAAAGCTGTGTTTCTACCAAACTATATCACTGGCACAATCGAACCTATAGGTTCATAACTTCGCAGATATAAGCTCTCCATACAATCATATATTGAGCTAATATTTTCATCCCTGTATAATCCACTTCCCTTAAATCATAATTAATATTATTCTCCAACCTCATTCTGGCTTTCTGACAAGGACTTTCCATACCTCACTTGCATTCCCCATTCATGCCACATGCCCTGCCTATTGTAGTCTACCAGACTTAACTCTTCTTATTACATCTGGTTTCCTATAAAGAGCATGTAGCCCACTGTTACACGGTCTTCTCCATTCGCCTGTCTGTTCATTTATTTGGTCAATTTTTTTCATAATAACGTTATTCTCAAATACTCTTAATATGTTCTCCTCCCTTAAAGTAAAAAATCATGTTTCACATGTATATAATATAATTGGAAGAATAACAGTTTTATACATTTTCAGTTTAACGTTCTTTTTTTTTGAGAAGAGCCCTGTAATGCATAAAAGCAAGCATTTCCAGAATTGACCCTAAAATAAACACAGAAATACGCGATAAATTAAAAGTTCAAAATTTAGTTGAAGAAATTCAGAATTATCAAAGGAATTGGTTACAACAATTTCAAAGAATGGACCCACCTAGCTTTCCCAAATTAGCATTGTAGTATTAACCAAAAGGACGACGAGATAAAGGAAGATGAAAATTAGATACACTGGTCAAACACATCTTGAGATCTCATAGGAACAAACTCAAACGACCTAAACTTAAATAAGTTCACGATGATGAAGAATTAATAAAATTAGAGAAAGTACATGGACCCAGCACCCATTTACAGACCAGACAAGATCGGAAATTAACCGGAACTCAACTTGCCTAGCCTCTACACGTATCTTAGCTCCATCTTTATACATATATAAAATTTCAGCCAGCGCATATCTGTTCTCTCAAAACTCGAAACGTAGTCGGACGATTGAGTTGAAAATTTATACATATAGGTTTTCAGATACGGCAAGTGTTTAGCAGCTATATTTTATGCTATAAAACAATTGGGTGTAGGAGTTCATCTAAAACGAAAATTTTTAATTCGCTCTAGCGACCGCAATTTTTTAAGTTTTACAACGAAACTCAGTATATCCTATTAAAATAAGCCGAGGTAGGTATTACCCAAAAATCACCGAAATCATCTAGTTATAAATGGGAGTTTACTGAAATTCGAAATTAAAAATTGAATCTAGCAACCGCCATGTTCTTTGCAATGGATAACATGTAATTTAATTAACCTTTAATACTAGGGCATTCGTAAAAATAAAAATATATAAAACTATTATTCTACCAAGTCCACCGCTGTGGTCTCGGGGTAGCGTGCTGCCTTGTCACGCAGCGGGCCCAGGTTCGATCCCCGGTTGGGACAGATTTTCTGGGTGAGGTTTTTATCGGGGTTTTCCCTCACCTGTAAGACAAATATCAGAAAAACTTTAAGGCCCAAACGGTCCGCGAAATCATATGGCCATCGCAATCATCATCATTCATATCCATCTTAGGTTAAGCTTAGGATTAGGGACCCTCGTGGTGCACCATTACCATCATCATATCCCATCATATCATCGGGGCAACGTAACCCCGCCTTCCAGGCGCCCCAACCTCAGAAGTGGGTTACAAGTACGCCATGCCAGGAGAGAAACCAGGAATGTCGAACGACAAACTTGGGGCATTTGGAAAAAAATATATATTCTACCAGTTATATTATATGGATGCGAAACATGGACTCTTACTTCAAGGGAGGAAAGGAGATTACGAGTATTTGAGAATAAAATTCTTAGAAAAATTTTTGGACCAAAGAGAGATGAACAGACAGGTGAATGGAGAAGACTACATAACAGTGAGCTACATGGTTTTTATAGGAAGCCAGATATAATGAGAACAGTTAAGTCCTGTCCTGTTCAGAACATTAAAATGGAGTGGCTTTCTTTATCACAAAAGCAGGAGCTGATAAAGAGCAATCGATAAAGAGCGACGTGAAACACGACACTCATTGGTTGTAAAACATTATTCATTGAAACGTGATTGGTCATTGACTAGCATCTGTGGCATGAGTTAAATAGTCAAGAAAATTTGTTTAGAACATAGAATTTTGAAGTACTTGAACATCGACCAAATCCATCAGACAGGAGCACGTGATTATAGCTTATTATCAAATATCAAAGAACTTCTATGAGGCACTCGATTTCAATCAAGAGTTGATATCAGTAAACTCTAGATCGATCAGATGAGAGAGATATACAGAAATGGCGCTGCAGATGGATTGCGCCGTCATCCAAGGATTTGGCAACGTATAGTTGACTTCAAAAGAGACTATAAATGAAGTTCATCACGTCCAAAGTAACTTTATATAGATTTGTTGATGTTTATAACCGTGTTGCCTTTACTAATCGACCTGCCTTTAGAATTTTTTGTTAAGGTTTAGCAGCACCGAGTATTAGCTAATATCTCATTTTTTAAACCTTTTATACTATGTACCGTAATTTTCTCTAGAATCCCCATTAATATTAATGTAACGTAGGCTATGTTTGTAGAAGTGATATTTTTTTCATTTATTCTTTAATAGAATTCCTTTTTTCAAATGAAAATCTAATGATGAAAATTTAAATAAGAAATATTGTATTTACTTCTGCAGATGTTATAAGGACTACATTCCTTTCTGAATAAATAGGAGAATCAACCTTAAGTGAAATATGAAAGCAGATATTCAGGTTAAAAGAAACGGTAATTGCTAAACCAAACCTAACTTACAAGGAGAGGACACGCTCTGTACATCAGAAATTTTGAGACGAATGTTCAAGACCCTTTTACTAACTCACTCACTAGCACTATCGAACCCATAGGTTCATGGCCGCTAGCATATAAGCTCTCGACACATCCCTATCCTGTCACAAACAAGAAAGGTCTATATATATATATATATGTTTTTTTCTAGTGAACTACATCTATTTTTGACTTATCTAAAACAAAAATTTCCTATTATAGCTAATATAATTAAGAATTGACTTATTTTGTTTATACCATATGAAGCGGCAAAAAGAACAATGCATATTAAGAGCATTTTTCTAACATGTAAAATTTTGACTTTCTGGTGTTTCCCGGGGATGAGTGAAATATGTATGTATGTATCCCTGAAGTTCCTCCCTACCGGCAGTTTCTTGACAACTCAATGTAGTTACTCATATTTCCGTATTCACTCCTGTTATGAATTAGGACAAAAATTAAACCAAAAAAAAAGACAAAAATGTGAAAACAGACAACAATCAAGACTAATTTAGTCACTTTTTCAGCGAAACCTTATCATAACAACTTCTTGCAATAGGAGCACTCCCATTGAGACCTGTAATCCCAAGCTTTACTACATAATGAGGACTAGCGAATTTAAGAGAGGAAAATGTGTGCTTGCTGTAGGAAGTGCACTTAAGTAGCTCAATGGTAGAGCGCCAACGCATGAAGCTGGAGATCTTTGGTTTAAATTCCGGTTCGGGCACATACTTTCCTCTACTTACATTAACCATCACTTACTGACGGCTTATCTGGAAAAGTTAATTTTCATATTATACTCTATAAGTGTTCTTTTCCATACTATGCTTTGCAGTTTTACTAGGGAATTATAATGTGGTAGCTTCCCGTTGCTTTCCACACCAGTGAAATGATAATTTTGATGAATGCCGATGATTTTCGGTGACCGTTGGGCCTTAAGCTTCCTGACATTTGTCTTACGGGTGAAGAGAAACCCAAAAAAAAAAAAAAAAAAAAAAAAATCTCACCTATACCTTATCCGCTCTTAGGGGGATCCTAACATAAACAAACGCCAATTGTATCCTTACCCCATTCGCGCCACAAATACTGTCATATTGACAGGGAGCACGTATGAAATATATATAAGACATGTGATATATAATAATTATTCATTTTTTAAAAATAAATTATGCACTGTTACTCAAATTGCATTTGTCAGAAATTTATCACACTTATCAAAAGCATATTTCACACGTTTCCTTTTTTTACCGGGAGTTACAACATTACCATGTGTTTCTTTTTTTTTTCATTCCGAGCACTATTAATACTAGTACACGACATACCGGTAAACTCAGATGCTAAATTATCTATATATTTTACTGGAAGTTCGGGATACTTTTAACTAAACTTGTGAAATACATTTACGAGTAAAATAACTGTTTTTTACCACTAGTCAAAGGTTTGCCAGACTTGTGTTTTAGAAATGTAGATGGCGACACAGCAACAGAAAATTCGACACTTTCACCCATGTTGTCACATCAGAATCGACTGAAGCATGACTGAAATCCATCATCCATATGTAATAATATTTTAAGTTGTAATTATTGATTAGATACGTATTTTAGAATATTTTCTATGTTTTGAATTATTTTCATTCAAGAAGAATAGAAGTATATTCAGAGGACTTATTTTTAATTTATGAAGAGAACTACTTTTCTGCATACATCGTACACCGGAGTCAATAACCAATGAAAAGCGAGCAGATCACATGGTTTTGTTTTGACGAGGATCACTTTAAGAGCGGATAGCATATACGAGCCTGTCCCGACCGGGAATCGAACCCGGGCCTCTGCGTAACAAAGTAGCATGCTACCTCGAGATCACAGCGGTGGACTAATTTTCATATAAGGTTTGTGATTAGCTATTTTTTTCAGCAAAACTTCATCTTTAATAGCATACTTAAGTTTTGTGAATACAAGTTTTACAACAAACTGGGGTCTAAGGAAATGAAGAGAGGACAATTTGTGCTTGCTCCGGGAGGTGCGCCCTAAGGAGTTGAATGAAAGAGGAAAAAACTCCATAGAGCGACAACCTAGAAGGCCCTTTGCCTACCACCCGGATGCTGGTATCATATCTACGTGGGTTAATCACTGAGGTAGACGGTCATATTGCCAGGCTAGAGGTAACATTTGGTCAGCATGCCTAGTTCCCCAGCTGTATTTCTCAACCTAGAGCCGCTATGCCTCACGATGTTGGATGGGCTCTGGTTCCATACTGGACGAAATTCCATGAGAAAATGTCTTCCCTCGTGGAGGCTCGAACCAGCGCAAGTATCGTAGCTCTGCGCCAAGGCATCTTGCCTTAAACACTCGGCTACGGCGTGGGACTTGAATGAAAGAGTGCCGACCCGTAAAGCTGGAGATCCTGGGTTTAAATTCCGGCTCTAGTGAATATTTTTCCCTCTGGTTATATTGAACCGTGTGCACATTTTCTGTTACTTCCATATGTTATCTGTGGTTTGCTCTGCGGTATATTATTTGGTCTGTGCCCATTCCTTCTTCCTATTTCATCTCTCTTTCTTTCCTTAAACCACGTGATAGCGCAGATAATTGTGCTAGTATCTTATTGGCCAACTCGGAACGCAAAGACTGATAATAATCTTTAACCTGTTTTGGTTATGTTCGGATAGGCCTACATGGTCTGCTCCCAAGGCTTAATTATAATTTTGACGCTGTTGTTGTGATGAAAGACACGTTTGGTTTATTAGGTATGGAATGTACGCTTGTATTAGGCATTATTATATCATTAATGTATTACTATTATTATTATTTTTATTTGTGGATTGATGGCTTTCACGGCCGGTAATCACAACATTAAAAGATTCTTCCTCAAGAGGGAGAAAGGTCTGGAAGAAACGCCAGTTATAGACCACGGCCACATAGCCCGGAATCTTTTAATACTATTATTTTTATTATTTATCAATTGGTGAACCAGAACAAAATTTAATTTTGGAGACTGGAGAATCAATAAAATCTTGTAGTGATATCATATATTTAGGAATTAAAATAAATAAAAATGGGAGTTATGAAGAGGAAATAAGAAATAGAAATAATAAACGAAAATTTGCAATTGCTTGCCTCAATGGAATACTGTGGAATAAAAATATAAGTAATAAAAATAAAATTAATATATATCATACAATTGTTAAAAGCACCATTACTTATGGAGCAGAACTTTGGTCATTAACAACAAAAACAAATAAGTACCTTTTGGCAACGGAAATGGATTTTATACGAAGGACCGCAAGAATTTCAAGAAGAGAAAAAATTAGGAACTCAGTTATAAGGGAGAAAATGAAGATTGAAGGCACTACTTTAGATTATATTAAAACTCAGCAATTAAGATGGTACGGACATGTCCAGCGAATGGAAGATGATCGACTACCAAAATCTGTTTTCGAATGGAAACCTGAGGGAAGACGAAACAGAGGAAGACCTAAAACCTCCTGAAGTCAGGGAATATGATTATATATGAAGGAGAAACATCTACAACCAGGAGATTGGATGGACCGACAAAACTGGCTATTAGGAATCGGACGATATCAAAGACATTAATCAACCGATGATCTATCTATCTATTATTTTTATTTTTATTATTATTATTTTATTACGAGTATTACTAGTATTACCATTATTACTATTATCGTTATTATTTATATCATTATTTTTATCGTTATTATTTATATCATTATTTTTATCATTATTCTTTTCATCGTTATTTTTCATATATTTTTTACTTTATTTTTTAACACTATTATTTTTATCACTATCAATTTTATCACTGCTATTTTCATCACTATTATTTATCTTTATTATTTTATCATCATAATCATAATTTTATCATTATAATTTCTATGATAAATGTTATCATTATTTTTATTATTATTATTATTACTTATTTTTATTATTTGTTATAATTTATATTATTAATTACTATTCATTATTCATTTTCCTTTTATGTACACTGTTCAGACTTTATATTTAATTATTGTGATATTTTTAAGATTGTAATGTTTCACAGCATTTATAAATTATTTTTATGTATAGATTATTTTCAAATTATACATACTGTAACGCATCGTAATAACGGCGTTTGAATTTCGCGGGCGAAGGCGAGAATAGTAGTCTCGCATTGGTTAAATAGATTCGAGAGTCGTCAACTCGCGAGTCGAAAGACCCGCGCAGATCATCGAAACGTCTGAACTCTCGTTTCAGATATTTCTCTAAACATCTAATTCCTCTGTCAGGAAAGATCTATGGCCACAAACATCCATGCCTCTACTTCCTCTCTCGGGAAAGATTCATGACCAGAAACTTCCGTACTGGTAAGGTCTCGATCGGAAGCCTAGAAATCTCCTCCACCTCTGTGGCGAGGGCTGAAAGCGAGTCAGTTCTGAATTGGCAGCGATAGAAAAAAATTGCAACAAATATACCCGTCAGAGACTGTAAAATAATTGAGTGATAAATAAACTTTAAAACAAGATTAATTATTATTACTGCAAATTGTGAATGAGTGTCACTGATAGTTTATAGAAGTAAAGTATTGTTGAGTTTTCCAATATCATCTGTGTTCTTTTATTACGCCGAAAAGGCCTAACAACTGAACCCATGGCATCCTGCAACAATATTTTCTTATTTTGTTAACTTCATTTTCTATTATGGAACCTAAACCTAAGTTCATGGAAGCTGTGTGTGTGCTCCTTAGAACCCCTAGACCAAAGTTTTAACATTTTCCAATACTGTTATTTTAACACAGTTCCAATAATGGATCATATTATAATATTTTAATTATATTGTGAATAGAAAAATAAATGTCTGAACCAGGAATCGAACCGTGGACCTCTAGTTATTCAGACTAGTGTGCAGCTCACTACACCATTTCAGACCTGGCACAAACATTAACATTGGCAATGGTAGTGGCACCTACCTGACAGCGGACGAAACGAGAATTATAGATTTGTATATGTGGAAAGAATTGTTAATGTTTGTGCCAGGTCTCGAATGGTATAGTGGGCTGCACACTAGTCTGGAGAACTAGAGGTCCACGGGTTCGATTCCTGGTTCAGACATTGATTTTTCTTTTCACAATATAATTATAACATTATCCTAGATATATAATTATTTCACAGTAGTAGAACTTCAATAATTGTAGAACGAATTATATATTTAACAGATAGATTAGAGAAATGTCAATTGGTCTATGTATTTGGCCCAGCCATAGACGTTGCTCGTTAAAATAAAATAAGATATCCACCAGAATTGATAAATAGTGGTACGATATTGTGTCGCCTAGAGACGGCTACTCTGGAAACATTAATTCCCTAAAACATTGATTGTTCGAAAGTTTTTTTCATTCAAAGCCCAGGTTGTCATTTTTGCATTTCCGGTGTTCTCTCCTGGCATTGGTGTAATTGTACCCCACTTCTGAGGTTGGGGCGCCTGGTAGACGGGATTACGGCTGCCCAGATGATATTGTGGGTGATGATGATAGTGGTGTGCTAGGAGAGCCCTTAATCCTAAGCCTTATCTAAGGCGAATATGAATTATGAAGATTATGATGGCCATATGATGTTTGGGGACCGTTTGGGCATTGATGTTTCCTGATATTTGTCTTGCAAGTGAGGAAAAACCCCGAGAAAAAACTTCACCCAGGAAACTTGTCCCGATCGGGGACAACGCTACCTCGAGACCACAGCGGTGGACACAATAAAGGCGTGTACCGGACTTTGAGCCCAGGATCTCTAACTATATTTCCTCAATTCTTGCTTCTTCCCTGTGTTCGTCATTTCAGTTTAAACAAGACCTTTATCTCAAGAAATCTGCGTATTATATGTGGCGTAATGTGCGGGGCCTCTCCTTGTTATATTTCTTCTATGTATAATGAAAATAAATATTACATTACCAACCTTTAGTAATGAAACTAGTAAACTTTTGAAAACACATGAATGTCGCATCATTATTGAGGCATATAGCTGCAGAATCTCGAGAAAAAATAAAGAAGACAAGAATTTGAGCAAGATATTTACATTTCACGTAAAAGCGAAAGAAGGAAAGAGACAGAACTCTAGTGGGAGAAAAAACTTATATAATTCTAAGTTTAATGATGTATCCAATGAATGAGCTTAGAAGATGGACTTTTTTCCATAAAAATATACGTTATGAGTCATGACAAATGAGGAAAGTTTTGAAAAAGTGGCTGAATTCAAATACCTACGTAACTAACAAACCCGCGCGAACATAAGCTCTCCATACATCCCTATCCTAAACTAATTTTACTAATCATCCTCTGTATAATATACTTCCCTCGAAACATGGGTCCCCCCTCATTTTTGACCTATTTGGCGCTGCCGGTCTGGTTTTCTTATAAGAAATTTCCGTGTCCCTCTTTCATTCCCCATTCCTGTCACATCTCCTGCCCATCTCATTCTACGTGACTTAACTATTTTTTTCCTATAAATATCATGTACGTATCTCATTGTTATGTAGCCTTCTCCATTCACGTATATATTCGTCTCTCTTTCGTCCAGATATTTTCCTAAGAATTTTACTTACTTACTTACTTACTCACTGGCACTATCGAACCCGTAGGTTCATGGCCGCACGGACATAAGCTCTCCATACATCCCTATCCTGAGCTAATGCTTTCCAATCATTCCCTGTATAATCTACTTCCCTCAAATCATAGTTAATGTTGTTCTCCCACCTCATTCTTGGTCTACCAACTGGGCGTTTTCCTTCTGGCTTTCCTACAAGAAGTTTCCACGCACGTCTTTCATTCCCCATACGCGCAACATGTCCTGCCCATCGCAGTTCTTGTCGTCTTTATCTTCTGTGGGGGCATGTACATTTACAATTATAAAATCATGTCGTTTACCGTTTAGAATTATGTATGATATCCTATCACTAACAAACTTAATATCTCGGATAGCGGATAGGATCCTCCTTCTGACTAAAAAACCCGTTCCAAATGCAGGTCTTTCTGCACCCCCATAGTATAATGCAAAGCTTCCTGATTCCTGACTACCTTCTCCTGGCCACCTAACTTCCTGTAAAGCGACTATATCCAAGGGCGATTTATCCAATTCCCGCGTTAATATCTCTAGTACCCCGCTATTGTATAAAGTCCTAACATTCCATGTTCCTAGGAACATGTCCCTGTGTTTGAGCCTTTGGCATGGGTTCCCTGAAGTAGTCCCCGCCCGGAGAACCGAATGGGGGACTATTTGACCTCCGGAAAATTTTACCCCAGTAGAACCCATGTCCGCATTTCTTGACGGTTGTATTTTTACGGTGAAAGATCGTCACTCTTTCGACCAAGGTACTTATTTCGTCTGGCTTATCACCTTCGACCAGTCCGGCATGGGTAACCCTATCCGCAGCAATGCTACCGCCGGCATAGCTCTCAGGCTAAGAATTTTACTCTCAAATATTCCTAACAGTTTCTCCTCCCTTAAACAAAGAGTCCATGTTTCGCATCCATATGATATAGGCCTACTTGTGAATAATAATTACAAACGGGAATGAGGATCACAAAAAATTAAACATAGGCTCAATTTATTCTGGAAATGCATGTTATTATGCATTACAAGGACTCTTGTCGTCCCATGTTCTTTCAAAAAACATAAAACTGAAAATATATAAAACTGTTATATGGATGTGAAACATGGACTCTTGCTTTAAGGGAACAGAAAAGGTTATGAATATATCAGAATAATGTCCTTAGGAAAATATCTGGGCCTAAGAGAGACGAATACATGGGCGAACGGAGAAGACTACATAACAGAAAGCTACATGATCATAATAAGAAACCAGATATAATAAGAACAGTTAATCAACTTTTATAAGATTCATGATGTGTTCCGTTGAGGTATTATTCAAAATTAAAATATAAAATTATGGAATATTCACCTGGAAGGTCCGTCTCCTCATCTTAATTAATTATTTACTGTAGCGCTTTCGGGACTTGTCCCATCATCGGCAGGATTCAAAACTGGTGTTTCACTGAAGATCTGGTAGAGGGGGTTACATGTATTGGGTTCGATTTCGTTTATCAGATTGTCGTTGTTGTGAGCTCCTTTCATGATAAACGAAAACGAACCCAACACATGTAACCCCCTCTACCAGATCTTCAGTGAAACACCAGTTTTTAATTCTGCCGATGATGGGACAAGTCCCGAAAGCGCTACAATAAATAATTAATTAAGTTGAGGAGACGGACCTTCCAGGTGAATACTCCATAATTTTATATTTTAATGAAGAACAGTTAAGTCTCGTAGGGCATGACATGTGGCACAAATGGAGAGTGGAAGAGGGAAATGGAAAGTTTTTATTAGAAAATCAGCAGGAAATCGCCCAGTTAGGCCAAAAAATGAAGTGGGAGAACAACTTTAACCATGATTTGAAGGAAGTAGAATATACAGGGCTTAATTGGAGAATATTAGCTCAGGATAGGGATATATGGCGAACTTAGGCCCACTCGCCCATGAACCTATAACTTTTATAATGCCAGTGAGATAATTATTTACTTTAATATTAATAAAATTCATGATAGAATTCCGTTTAGGTTTAGTATAAAAAATAAAATTCTACTTCTTCTACGTCATGGAATTAGGCCATAGATCTGTTTCCACATCACTACGTAACGTGGTCAGGGGACACTATATTAACTGGCAATCATCAACAGATAAACATGACTGATCAAAACATAAAGTTCACAGCAAACAATTAATAAAATTATAATATAAAATTATAAAATTGTTACCTAATAGGTCCATTTCCTCAACTATGTTAACTATTAATTCTCAGTAGGCCTTTCGGGGTCCCATCATCAGCAGAGAGAGCAGAATGAGATACTTTATTATATGCATTGCAGTCAGGGTCAATAGATAAAGACCTACGTACCTCCTTCTGATGATGATGAGACTAGTCTCGAAAGGCCTACGAGAATTAATAGTTTACAAAGTTCAGGAGACGAACCTATTAGGTAATAATTTTATAATTTTACTAGGCAATACCCGGCATGCGTTGCTATGCCTAAATAAATGAAGTAATAAAGATTAATTAAATTGTATGGTATGCATTGAGACGAAACAAACATGGCGGTTCGGATTTCAGGTAAACCTCCATTTCTACTTGTCGGATTTCGCTCTTTTTGATAATATTGCCTCTGTTTATTTTAATAGGATATACTGAATTTTGTTGTGAAACATTGAAAATTGTGACAGCTAGATCGATTTTTAAAACGATTATCGATATATTAATACGTGAAGGAAAAACGTTGCACCCCTTTTTAAGCACATTGCATACACGGAGGAGTGTGATATTTGGCATAATTAAAGTTCATATAGGGAAGGAGTGCAGAAAAATAAAATGTATTATATGTTACAAATAAATTAAATTAAAGCAAAGTAAAGTAAAAGTAAAGTGATCCCACAACAGGCCCGGAGGCCCTCGGGGTAGTAGGAGGTTAAGGCTCCCACTTTTTCTAGACAATCGGCACTTTATGTCAGCAGGGTTGTTAGCCCTGCGTGACGGCCGTCTTTACCCCCAGAACAAGCATCTGGTACTCATTTCAGTTAGAGGCTGAGTCGACCCCAGGGCCATAGTGCCGCCAGAGTGTTTGGGTCAGTTTAAAAATCCTGGCCCCAACGGGACTTGAACCCTCGAACCTCCGGCTTGTAGCTCAGTGCCTTAACCACTACGCTACGGCACAAAATAAAATTAAGGAATTTATGTGTATTATTCATTTGTGTACTCATTCATTTGTTTACGTTCATGCTGAAAGTGCATTGTTGTAAAGAAGAAAATTGTGCAGCAGCAATGTGAATTGACTTACTCTTGCATATTTATTATTATTAGTGGTTTATTATTGGTGATTTTAAAAAATCTTTGTTTCATTAATTTAATTACATATTTATATATATTTAGATATTCGTACCTACTTCCATTATGCTTCGACATAGAACATTGACGGGTTGGAATGAGAGACAAAGAAGAAGGGATATAATATATTCCCGTACATATTCCTAATTAATAGGCCAAATGCAAATTTAAATAGTATAAATAGTATACAAATGTCAAATGACGCGTTATTGTTTATCAAATATGGCTTAGCCAAGCTATAAAACGTATTTCCTATCGTTCGTATTTTTAAAACAAATCGAAAATTAATGCATAATGACGTATTTGTGACATACTTAAAAATGTAATGAATTGTGGTCGAATTTCAACCGCTGGGCGACCACTGCTTCTTCCAAAAATACAAACTAACAGTAACAACAAAGCAACAATGATAAGTAGGAAAACGTTATCATAAGTAATGCCACGAGTGATTTCCAGATTATCGATAAATTCACGACTCACGAAGTGAGGAGTGAATTTGTCTAGAGAATTTGGAAATCAAGAGTGGCATTTGTTAGGACTATTTAACGAATAAAATTAAGCTATTTACTCACAAATCATTGTTTAACTATAGTTATTTTAAAATATTTATATATTTAATGTAAACGGCGATGTTTGAAAACAAATCAGAAAATGTGAGGTTATGTTCATTCACTGCTGCTTGGTCATATTATTTATTGCCACATAAGATCGCAATATTGTAAGAGTGCACCCAAGTGGAGAAATAATGAAGCACATCAAACTATATATCAGAATCAACATTACGGGTTATTCATTTATTTTTTTTAGTACACAACTCAGTAAAATCAAGGAATCTTTTCATTATTTGCTATATTCAATGTATTTGTTGGAGAAAAATAATGCTTTGGCCTGTTCAGAACATTAAAAAGGAGGAGCTTTCTTTATCACAAAAACAGGAGCTGATAAAGAGAAATCGATAAAGAGTGAGGTGAAACACGACTGTCATTGGTTGTAAAACAACATTTGAAACGTTATTGATTATTGACTAGCATTTGTGGCATGAGTTAAATAGCCAAAATAATTTACCACTTCTGGGGAACTCCTACACCTAATGGTTGTAGAGGGTCCAATTGTGAATTTAAACATCCAGTGACCCACTCAAACAAACACGAAAAGATTCATAAAAATCAATCCAGTCGTTTAGACAGTTTTTAATTTCGGATTTCAGGTAAACCTCCTCTTCTAATTGTCGAATTTCAATCATTTTTGGATAATAGTTACCTCGGTTTATTTTAATGGGATGTACTGAGTTTCGTTGTCAAACACCGAAAATTGTGACCGCTAGAGCGATTTTAAATGTTCACTTCAGGTAAAATCCTACACCTAATGGTTTTAGAGGGTCCAATTGTGAATCTGAACCATCCAGGGACCCATACAAATATACACAAAAAAAGTCATCAAAATCGGTCCAGTCGTTTAGGAAGAGTTCACTGACATACACACGTACACAAGAATTTATATGAAGATATTATAGTTTTAATTTTGTAGTTAATGTAACGTATGCTAAGTGTGAGAAAATGCTATATTTCATGGATCAAGTTGTCTCGTTAAAACGGATTCTTTAATAGTTTTTGTACGTCGTGTCTCGTAACTTCGGCTCACTGCACATCTGAGATTTTTTTTTATTTCCTCCCTCTACTTTTATACTTAATACCTTTCCTTGTTAATCTTTTAATGGCGCAACATTTCTCGAGAATAAAAACACCATATTTTAATGTCAAGTCATAAAATTAAATTTCTTATCTTCGTAAGACTCGGCACATGTTTAAACAGTAAAACTGGATATTTACTCATACCCTAATAAGGGTAAGAGATATTTAATTATCCTAGGATCACCTAGGTATTTAAGATTGCGTGGAACACCAACCCAGGGCAAATTTTGCCCATGTTATATTTAGCTTCATATCCGAGGCTATATACTGTATTTTGGTTTTTTAGCATTAAGATTTTTTACAATGGCCCATAGCATCAACCCCCAATCTGGAGGACCAGATACTTTTTTTCTGGAGTGTACCATAGATCAGTTGCTTTCACTGCAGCTAAGAGTCTGATCCACCCTTTATTGCCTCATCCGCCGCCTGCACAATACCGTAGGTCTCCAATTCTTCTGCATCTGTCAATGATGTCTGCACCGTAACCCTGGCTACGGACCTTTACAAGATACTATCAGCCGGATCAGCTGAACCAAGGATTTTTAATGAGGTGTTACTCCTTCCCCTCCTCCTTTCTCATCCGGACTTGGGACCGGCAATGGTACTAAGATGGTATGGGCATAATATATATTATAATGAGAAGGGACACAGAAACAAAGATATATTGAAATGGATACCTCCTGGAAAAAGGAAACGTGGTAGACCAAAGCCAACATGGATAAAGGGAATTCAAGACAACATGAAGAAGAAAAATATGACAGAAGCAGACGTACAAGTCAGGGAAGTGTGGAAAAAAAAAAAATATATATTTTGGTTGAGGGCACAAGTGTATATAACAGAAACAATCCTGAAAAAAATATATATATATATATTTAGATTTAAGTCCATCGCTATGCCTCATGCGTGAAGACAAATGTCGGAGTGGCCCCTTTGCACCACTATTAAAATACTAATACCCCCAATTCTTCAAAATTTTTGGTCGGGAGAGGGGGAAGGACTTGTGATTCCTCCAGGAGATTTCATTTCATCCCGCCACACAAATCCCGGTTGCCATTTTTGCTTCTGCCGTGCTGCGGGCTTCTCGGCGACGTAAGTACAACAAAACGACATCCACTGCTCACCGCTCCGAAACATACAAACACCGCTGCAACACACTGCCATGGCCACACTTCATTACACAATATACATACATGTACCTTTTCGGCTATCACCGTCTAAATTAACGGGGGCAAAAGGGCTAAAGCCCTGGCACCCGTGGTTGGCCTAGGCTAACCTAAAGGGAATGACTGTGGCTGCAGTAGCAATTTATTGCTGCTGTTGCACACAACGACTCCTTGTTCTCATTCATCGCTATGGTCTCGAGGTAGCGTGTTACCTTGTCACGCAGCGGGCCCGGGTTCGATTCCGGTCGGGACATGTTTCCTGGGTTTTTCTTTTTCCGGGTTTTTTTTCTCATCTGTAAGACAAATGTCCCCGAACATCATCTGGCCATCATTATCACCAATTTAGAATTAAGGTATCTCCTAGCGCATCATTACCATTAACATCACCTATCATATATCATCAGGGCATTGTAACTTGAGGCCAGACATTCACTCAGCCTCCTCCCTAAATAAATAATTAATAATCAGGAGAGAGAAAATACATTTATAAATAATTAATTAATTAAGTAACTGAAGAAATCATCGGACATACGCCTTATTTATATTCAAACAAATCAGAAACACACGTAAAATACAATTATGTACTTATTATTCGTAAATTAGATGATCCAGAGAAATTAATATGATTAAATAAGAAACGTTCAGTTACGGGTAATGTAGGGAAAAGGCTGACGACTGTAACGGATTCTATTGTGTATTGATGGGCTCGAGATATACTTACAATAAGCTAAAGATCTCTAGAATTATTTTCAGTGCGGAGGACAGTTATAACTGTTGTTGTTGTTGTTGTTGTTGTTGTTTTCAAATTCTGGGCTTCGGCAACGAAGTCATTAGCATAGTGACTTAACTGCTCTTATTATATCTGGCTTCCTATACATATAATGTAGCTCACTATTATGTAGTTTTTTTTCCATTCACCTGTCTGTTCATCTCTCTTTGGTCCAAAAATTTTCCTAAGAACTTCATTCTCAAATAATCTTAATCTACTTTCCTCCCTTAAAGTAAGAGTCCATGTTTCGCATCCGTATAATATATGAAAACATATTAGGGGAAGAACAAAATGGTTTTCGTAAGGGAAGATCCTGTGCCGATGGTTATTTCACCTTAAAACTTCTTATCGAGAAGCACAAAGAATTCAATAAAGAACTAACATATAGCGTTTATAGATTTTATTAAAGCATTTGATCGAGTTGACAGACAAAAACTTTTAGATATCTTAACTGATGATGGAACACCAAATCAACTGATCCAAACAATTTTTAATCTGTATAAAAATAACATCATAGCAGTGAACCGAAAGTGCGATTTTCGGTTCGCTACTGCAGTGCCGTTATCCTCCTTGAACAGAAAGATTCGTGAACTATTCCAATATCCCTTCTCTATGCATCTATCCCCACTCTCCTTGTTTACCTCTCCTGTTGCGCTGTTTGTGCTGCGCACCTCCCCTTCTACCTCGGAACGCTCAAATACGCTATGCACATGCTGAACATTGTCATTCGATCGAAACTTTTAGTTGAGTCTGCGTCGTCTGGAGCACGCGAGTGGCGTGGTTTGAGTTTTGGTCCGGAGGACCAGGGAAAGACACCCTGGCTTGGACTGTAGTATGAATGAAGTGGTTTGCGTGAGGTATGATGTAGTTTTTGATGTTAACGATTATTATTTATTTTTTGTTTAAACTCAATGAATGATCAATATTTATATTTGTTATACTTGTCTTATACTTCAGACGTCTTGTTTACATTAAACATCATTTTTATATACATCCTGGTTAATGTTCAAATTATTTATGTGCATGCTGCTGTTTGATATATTCCCGTACTGTAACTTACTTGTTTAGGAGATCAAACTAGCTTCCTTTTTTCCGTCTAGCTTTCATGGTTAATAACAATAATGATACATTCAGTTTAAATAAGAACCATGAATTACTCTAGTGTTTTGAGATCTATTGTTGATTTATGTTTAAGTGTTTAGGAAAGAAAGATGAATCAATCTTTGCTTCTTATGGGCCCGGGCAAAGGCTTTTGATTAATAACCTTGGATTTTATGAACTCTACGCTAATATATACAACGGAAACAGAAGACGATCCAAAATAAAATTGCACAAATGGTTTGCAGTGCGTGGTTTATCAATATAAACCGTACAGCAGTACAAATAGGAACAGAATTGTCCGATTGGAAACATATAAATTGCGGAGTCAGACAAGGATGCCCTATGTCACCACTTCTATTTAATGTATACATTAATGCTATCATCAGACACTGGAAATTGACAGTTCATGGTAATATTCCTCTCTCAAGACACACAATTTTAGACACACTCTTATATGCAGATGATCAGACTCTTTTCGGCAATAATGAAGATGAATTACAATATTCCACTCATCATCTTAATATAATATCCCAACGATTTAACATGGAAATATCAACAACAAAATCTAAAGTTGTGGCCTTTCAAGGGAAATTCCCAGTAAGAAGTAAAATTTGTATTCAGAATTCAATATTAGAGCAAATAAATTCATTTAAATACTTAGGATATAATCTAACTTATAATGAGGAATGTGATATATCCTTTAAAATACAAAACTATAATAAAGCTTTAAGAATTATCAAACCAAGTTTTTAAACCATCAAAAGTGCAGAGACACACAAGAATGAAATCTATAAAGTTCTCGCTAGACCCATAATCTGTTATGGCGGTGAAGCTTGGACCATCAGAACTCAGGATGGCCGTCATATTACAGCCACGGAGATGAAATTTCTGCGACGAACTGCAGGTTATAGCCTTCTAGACCACCAAACAAATTCAACAATAACCAGAGAGTTAAACATCGTACCTATATCTGAATACCTCCAAGAATATAGAAACAATTGGCTAGCCCATATTCAGCGCATGGATCGTCACAGAATACTAAAACAAATTCTTCACTACATTTCTCGAGGCAGAAGATCTGTGGGTCGACCTTTTCGGAGATGGGGCGGGAGACCGTAACGGGCCACTGGGCCTAATACATGAAAGGCAGATGATGATGATAATATAATGAGTGATATTAAGATTTTCGTTATTACGACGTGTCACTTTATAATTAATTACAATTACAGTATATTATCCTTCATCTTAATATATTCTCCCATTTTTAGAAGAAAAAGTGATATATGACTGTTAATTTATCATTCATGCACATTTTGAAGTATTTAATATAATTTATTGTTTTCACTTAGCGAGAAAGTGTTTGTCTGCATCTGTCAACGTCGACACAATAACTTCCAACAGTTCCAACTTGAAGAGAGCTCATATTGCAAATGAAGCCGACTTCATTTCTCATTCATCAAACTCATACAGTTAGAATTTACTTACATTATACTTATTACATTTGGGGGTAAAAGTAGATAAATAATAATAATAATAAATTGGTAAGAGGCACTCGAAAGAGCATTAAGTTATAAGTTTATGATTTGTCTTTTATGAGTTCGTTCAGTGATCCTGTCCATATTCTGCATTGTTTGTAATGGTATCGCTCACACTTTCGGTCGCATATCTTGCATTCACACGAATCTCTCGGTTGGTGGAATTTTGTATTTTTGCACATTTTGTGATGATATCCGTGTGTTGCTAAACCTATGATTCTGTGCCTTTGTGGGTGGTTACTTCCAGTCCACTCTCTGTTTACCATGGCATCTGAGGCGTAGAAATCTTCGTCGATCTCTTTTTCTCTCTGTTTCTTTTTTTCGATTACTTTCTTATATGGCTCCGTTGCTGGCAGTAGTAGGCAAGAAAGTGACATCAAGAACAGAATAAATGAAGGTAGAGCAATAACAGCAATGTTAAATGGTGTCTTATGGAACAGACATATAACCAGGAAAAATAAGTTATGAATTTATAATTCAATACCGACAAGGGAACTGTCAACCATTGCAAGCCGAAACCTACCTTTAAATGTCTCCCAGGATAGCGTTGTGACGTACCAAGGCCGTGTCCAAAAAAAAATAGCTCTCGTTTTAAAGCAGAGCCGCCCAAACTTATTTGTGTCGCGGGCCAAATGGAAGAAACATGAAGGTGGCGCGGGCCATAGTTCCTATTATAGCTGTTGTGAATTGTTATTTTTATTTATTTACCAGGTTTCACAACGTCTTCCTGCAACCAACTAATCTACTGTCATTCACCTCCACATCTCTGTCATTCCAATTTCCATCGTCCGATCCTTTTTCTCTTATGATGCTCAAAATACCAACAATCCACGTTATTTTTTGCCGCCCTCTTTTTATTCAACCAAGTAGTACCCATTCTAGTATTCTTCGTGGGTATCTGTCTTCTGCTATTCTTTTTACATGACCATACAATTTTATTGTTTATTATTATCATCATAATCATCATTAGTATTGTTATTATTATTATTATCATTATCATTATTGTTATTATTATTATTATTATCATCATTATTGTTATCATCATTTTTATTATTAACATTATTATTATTATTATTATTATTATTATTATTATTATTATTATTATTATTATTATTATTATTATTGTTGTTGTTGTTATTGTTTGTTGTTGTTGTTGTCCACCGCTGTGGTCTCGAGGTAGCATGCTGCCTTGTCACGCAGCGGGCCCGGGTTCGATTCCCGGTCGGGGCAGTTCTTCTGGGTGAGGTTTTTATCGGGGTTTTTCCTCACCTGTAAGACAAATGTCCGGGAAACTTTAAGGCCCAAACGGTCCCCGAAATCATATGGCCATCATCATCATCCTTATCATTATCATCATCATCGCCACCATCATCCTTCACCGGTGTGGAAAGCAACGGGAAGCTACCACACCTACACAATTCCCTAGTAAAGCTGCAAGCATAGCATGAAGATGCTATGATTGCAGTGAAGGACCTGCCTTTGGGCAGAATTACTAAGGATGGATGGATTATTATTATTATTATTATTATTATTATTATTATTATTATTATTATTATTATTATTATTATTATTATTATTATTATTATTATTATAAGCGTGTCTACTTTTCTTATTATGTCGTTATATTCAACAGTTCTGATAGATTAATATTATAGACCTATCTCTATACTATTTTAATTTATCAGAATGCTACAAGCCTACAAGGGCCAGACAGAGAGTGATGGAGGGCCGTATCCGGCCCGCGGGCCGTAGTTTGGACGGCTCTGTTTTAAAGTGTAAAGCACAGAAATCGAAGCCAGAATCCAGCAATGGCAGCCCACTGTACGGAATAGATGTACATCCCTGCATGAGTTAAGCAAAGTGTGGAGTGAGGCGAGACGCGGCACGGATGGTGGGTAGTGATGGTTTTCCAGTCAGCCAATACAGGAGTTGTATTACTTCCCTCTAATTTAAATGAGATATTTGGCGCCTTATGTTAGTGTCTTGCAGTTAAAAACGGCAGATGTTTTGGACACGGCCTTTGTACATCAGAACGCTTCTCTAGAAGAAATGTTAAGAAAGGTTTCGCATGCAATGGTTAACAGTTCCCTTGCGAGAAGCAGTGTCACATATGGAGCTGAAACAAGGATATTCAAACAAATACTTATGTCAATGGAAATGGATTTCTTGAGAAGAGCAGCTAGGTGTTCATAATTGGAAAAAAAATAATAAATAAAGCCATACGAGAAAAAATGAATATTAAACATTCAATAGTACATTGTGTAAGATATAAGGCAGTTAAATTGGTGTGGACACATACGACTAACGCAAGAAGAAAGGTTGCCCAGATAAACATTGGAATTGTGTCCACCTGGAAGAAGAAAGAAATGAAGACGTCGAAACTCGTGGAAGAAAAAAAGAAGAACTGGGATGTATTTAAATGGAGTGGATAGATAGAGACATTTTGAGAAAGAAAATAAAACTAGGCAGAAAAATATGTATAATCATTCTAAATCTGTATACAAATAAATTATTATTATTATTATTATTATTATTATTATTATATTATTATTATTATTATTATTATTATTATTATTATTATTATTATTATTATTATTATTATTATTATTATTATTATTATTATTGTCCACCGATGTGGTCTCGAGGTAGCGTGCTGCCTTGTCACGCAGCGGGCCCGTGTTCGATCCCCGGTCGGGGCAGTTTTTCTGGGTGAGGTTTTTATCGGGGTTTTTCCTCACCTATAAGACAAATGTCAGGAAAACTTTAAGGCCCAAATGGTCCTCAAAATCATATGGCCATCATCATCCTTATCATTATCATCACCATCATCCTTAACCGGTATGGAAAGCAACGGGAAGCTACCATACCTACACAATTCCCTAGTAAAAGCTGCAAGCATAGCATGAAAATGCTATGTTTGCAGTGAAGGACCTGCCTTCGGGCAGAATTACTATGGATGGATGGATTATTATCGTCATCATCATCGTCAGAAAACGAGAAACTACATAACAATGAACTACATGGTCTTTAATAGGAAGCCACATACAATAAGAAAAGTTAAGTCTCGTAAACTGCGGACATGTGGCACGGATGGGGAATGAACGACGTGCATGGATGCTTCTTATAGGAAAATCAGAAGGAAAACGCCCAGTTGGTAGACCAAGAATGAGGGCGGAGAATAACATTAACTACGATTTGAGGGAAGTAGATTATACAGGGAATGATTGGAAAGCATTAGCTCAGGATAGAGATGTATGGATTAATTAAAGTTTAATTAATCAAAAGTACGTGATCTTGAAGCAAAATCCTGTCCTGAAATGAATTCCTGTTACTTTTTTATGCAAAACTTCGTATTTCGTATATTCTATCTACAATTACGTAACAGCTCAGTATTGAGCCTTAGCTTCTCCTTTGTTAGGAGTTACTAGACCAAGTTAATTTAGTTATGTTTATCTCCCAAAAGATGTCATGAAGGTATGCAGTCAACATACCGACCTAATGAAACATCTAGCAGGCAATTAAGGTATTACTAGGACTATTTAACTCATGCCCCGAATGGTAGTCAATGACAAATCACATTTCGATTATTTTTTATTTGCAACCAATCACAGTTGTTTTTCACCTCGATTTTACCAGTTTAATTTTATCACTGTAAAATCAAGGTCCTCCTTTTTACAGGCTTTATATTAGCTTGACCTGTATCTATGTAACGGAATTTTTCAACGCGATTTTCACCCACTTAAAAACATGTGATCGACTTGAAACTTTGTATACTTGTAAAGGACAAATGTCAATACAATAATTTCATAATGTTTTTCTAAGATCCTGGTCAGAATCATGAGGACATCAAAGAAATAAAGACCGATACAAAAGGTTGTGGACATATCGACTTTTTAGTCTATCGTTGTGGTAGCTCAGTTGGTAGAGTGGCGTACTGTAGTGGCATATATTTTCAGTAATCCATAGGTCGCTGGTTCAAATCCTGCCCTGAAGATTTTTTAGAAGAGTATTACTTTTAGCTCATACTACAATAATATCGAATTTAAAGATATTTACATTTTTAGAAAACCAAACTAAAAATGAAAAATAAATAATAGTTTAAAAATCTAAAACAACACGCTGTAATGAAAAATAATTTTAATTTCCAACACGCTTGGGATAAAATTAAAGTGGTCAACAAAAAAATCATCTCCAACACATCTAGAATAAAACTAGAGCTATCTACAAAAAAAATAAGTTTACCATCAAAAGCGTGTGATGCTCTATATCAATTAACATATTTGATAATAAACGGAATTTGGTAAAAGTAAAGTCTCTAAGAAGAAAACGTAAAAACCATAAAAAGCACCCCACCCTTTTTGATCGTAATTGTTTTTTTGTAGATAACTCTAGTTTTATTCTAGATGCGTTGGAGATGATTTTTTTGTTGACCACTTTAATTTATCCCAAGCGTGTTGAAAATTAAAACCATTTTTAATTTTTAGTTCGGTTTTCTAATAAAGCGTGTTGTTTTAGTTTTTTTAAACTATTATTTATAACATACTTAATAGGTCATAGCATTATTTTGCAGTGACTCCTTGTGGCTACCAGATTGATATATAGTGTACATATGTAAGCTTATCGTGGTTGCGGGAGATAGTATAAAAACATTTGTAGCAATTGATCATACCACAAAAAAAAACACTTCGCACTTTATTAAACGTATTTTTTTTTTTTCCAGGTAATAACGTTCCAGCAAAATATAATTGACATATTTACATCATAGGACATCAGAAATTAATTAATATACAGTTTGATGTGTTTGATTTTTTTCTCCCCTAGGATACATTCCTACAATATTGCGATCATTTGGCAATAAATAATATGATCTCATTGCAGTGATAAACAAGTGAAACAATAACTTTTCCCATTTGTTTTCAAACACCGCCGTGTACATTAATATCTGAATATTTTAAAATAACTATATTTAAATAGTCCACCGCTGTGATCTCGAGGTAGTGTGCTGCCTTGTCACGCAGCGGGCCCGGGTTCGATCCCCGGTCGTGGCAGTTTTTCTGGGTGAGGTTTTTATCGGGGTTTTTCCTCACCTGTAAGACAAATGTCATGAAAACTTTAAGGCCCAAACGGTCCCCGAAATCATATGCTTATCATCATCATCATCATCCTTCACCGGTGTGGAAAGCAAAGGGAAGCTACCACACCTACAATTCCCTAGTAAAGCTGCAAGCTTAGCATAAAAATGCTATGATTGCAGTGAAGGACCTGCCTTCGGGCTGAATTACTATGGATGGATGGATATTTAAATAATGATTTGTGAGTAAACAGCTTAATTTCATTCGTTAAATAGTCCTAACAAATGCCACTCTTGATTTACAAATTCTCTAGATAAATTCACTCGTGGCATTACTTATGGTAAATGAGGAGGGTAAATCTTGCCTTCTTTATCATTAGAAAACATATTTCTCGCCCCCAGTTTCATTATAATTGGACCCTACTGAGCTAAGCACTCTCATATGTAACATTTTATAAATAGGCTACATTGAATATAACAAAAAGAGAATTTCCAGGAATTCAGCAGAAGCATTAAATAAACTTCCGTCGCTCTGATATATTTATTATTCGGTCCACTGAACCCCATCCTTGGAGATTAAACTTAAAGTTATGTCTTATCAGCTATTTGACTCCCGGTTTTAGCCGATTTTCTAGTTACTTTCTTCAACCGGAAAATCAGATGAAGAGAATTCCAACTAACACAAAACTGTCATTGGAAAACGTATCGTAGCAAACATTTTGACAGGGAATTATTGTATTGAGTTAATATAGAGGTTAATGAACTGTAAATCAAGGGGAGTTTGTTGTGAAGGCACGTAGAAAATAGCTCGTAATCAACAAATAATAATAATAATAATAATAATAATAATAATAATAATAATAATAATAATAATAATAATATAATAATAATAATAATAATAATAATGAGTAACACTAAGAAATTAGGACTGGAAGTAAATATCAATAAAACTAAATATATGGCCACACGTAGAAATACATTTTATTATGGAAATGGACAGCTAATGACAAATTAGGGAAATTTTGAGGAAGTGGCTGAATTCAAATACCTAGGAACAATAATCACAAATAGGAATGAGATGCACAAAGAAATTAAACATAGGCTCAATTCTGGAAATGTGTGCTATTATGCATTACAGAGACTCTTGATGTCCCAACTCCTTTCAAAAATCGTTAAACTTAAAATATATAGAACTATTATTCTACCAGTTATATTACATGGGTGCGAAACATGGACTCTTGATTTAAGGGAGGAAAGGAGATTACAAGTATTTGAGAATAAAGTACTTAGGAAAATGTTTGGACCAAAGAGAGATGAACAGACGGGGTGAATGGAGAAGACTACATAACAATCAACTACATGGTCTTTATAGGAATCCAGATATAATAAGAACAGTTAAATCTCGTAAACTGCAATGGGCAGGACATGTTGCACGTATGGAGAATGAAAGACTTGCATGGAAGCTTCTTGTAGGAAAGCCAGAGGGAAAACGCCCAGTTGGTAGACCAAGAATGAGGTGGGAGAATACATTAACTATGATTTGAGTGAAGTAGATTATTCAGGGAATGATTGGAAAGTATTAGCCCAGGATAGGGATGTGTGGAGAGCTTATGTCCGCGCGACCATGAACCTACGGGTTCGATAGTGCCAGTGAGTAAGTAAGTAATAATAATAATAGCTTCTGATAACTGAAACCCATTTCTATTTGACATTTGTTATTCTTGTATATGGAAATGGAGGGGGGGGGGTCATGTGCTCCGAATGGATCCTAAAAAGTGGATTTATACAGTGACTATGTGGGAACCCAGACTAGGGAAAAGGAAAGTTGGAAGACAAAAAAAGCGTTGGAGTGAAGTGTTTAAGTGTCATCTAGGAACACTGTGGGACTAGAATAGCACAAGGTAGACAAAGATGGAAGCAATCCATAAAAACGTTCAAGTGATAGTCCCAAGGGATTGGCTAACCCGGGGATATAAACGTAAGCCACGCTGCAGACGCAGGAGGCCATTGCCCGAAATGGGATGATTATGGGCTAATTCTAATTCTTGTATAGCTATTTCTTGTATTACTTGAATTAGGAATTCATCAATGTTTGCTATACGTAATACCTACCATAATTTTGCTGTTGGTGCAGTCATAAGTTTTTCTGCTAAATATATAAACACCAATCCAATATAGTTTGATTTATTTTTACATTTCTCAACGATTTGTCGTAGTACAAATATATTATCTATACAAGATCAAGCTGTTAGTTTATGCTGATGATGTAGTATTATTGGCCGATAGCGAGGAGATACTAAAGGACAACACGCATACACTATTGAGTAACACTAAGAAATTAGGACTGGAAGTAAATAGCAATAAAACTAAATATATGGTCACATGTAGGAATTCATTATATAATGGAAATGGGACAGCTAATGACAAATGAGGGAAATTTTGAGGAAGTGGCTGAATTCAAATACCTAGGAACAATAATCACAAATAGGAATGAGATACACAAAGAAATTAAACATAGGCTCAATTCTGGAAATGCGTGCTATTATGCATTGCAGAGACTTTTGATGTCCCAACTCCTTTCAAAAAACGTTAAACTGAAAATATATAAAACTATTATTCTACCAGTTATATTATATGGGTGCGAAACATGGACTCTTACTTTAAGGGAGGAAAGTAGATTACAAGTATTTGAGAATAAAGTACTTAGGAAAATTTTTGGACCAAAGAGAGATGAACAGACAGGTGAATGGAGAAGACTAGATAACAATGAACTACATGGTCTTTATAGGAAGCCAGATATAATAAGAACAGTTAAGTCTCGTAGACTGCGATGGGCAGGACATGTTGCACGTATGGGGAATGAAGGACTTGCATGGAAGGTTCTTGTAGGAAAGCCAGAGGGAAAACGCCCAGTTGGTAGACCAAGAATGAGGTGGGACAATAACATTAACTATGATTTGAGGGAAGTAGATTATACAGGGAATGATTGGAAAGTATTAGCTCAGGATAGGGATGTATGGAGAGCATATGTCCGCGCGGCCATGAACTTACGGGTTCGATAGTGCCAGTGAGTAAGTAAGTAAGTATACAAGATCAAGCTCTTGTAAATCCACATTGTTCTTCTATTACACTGTAACATTTTTTCTACTTTGTTTTTTATCACATACAACATTGAATGAGATAATTTGGTGAATAACGGATCAAGACACAGAACAGAGGTCAGAGGACGATGGAGAACTTTAATCAAGGGAAATTTGTGAATGTGTAATACAAACTGATAATTTATAAGTCCGTAGTTATTTATGTATTTTTTTTAAACTCACGTTAATTATTAAGATTGACTGGAAAATTCGCAATGAATAAATAAATGAAATAATAATTATTTTTATTATTATTATTATTATTATTATTATTATTATTATTATTATTTTATATACAGATTTTTAAGTTATACACATCTTTCTGTGCCTAAAGTTTTATTTTCCTTCTCCACTTGTCCCTATCAATCCACTCCATGTCCTCTAGCACTCTTATTCTCATTCCAGTTCTTATTTCTTGCATCCACGAGTTTCAACAAGGCCTTCCTCTTTCTTTCTTCTTCCAGATGGACACCATTCCAATGTTTTTTTCTGGTAACCTTTCTTCCTGCATTCGTCGTACATGCTCATACCAATTTTAACTGCTTTTATTTCATATAATGTACTATTGAATATTTAATTATTTTTTCTAGTATGACATTTATTTATTTTAATAATTTTGAACATCCGGTTGCTCTCCACAAGAAATCCAATTCCATCGACATAAGTTGTTGTTGAATTTCCATACTTCAGCTCCATATGTGACAGTACTTCTCACTCCTGAACTATATATCTGTAACTTATTTTTCCTGATTATATGTCTGTTCCATAGGACACCATTTTATCATTGGTGTTTTTGCTATTCCTTTATTTATTATTTATTTATTTACAAACCTAATAATAATAATATAATAATAGTAATAATAATAATATAATAATAATAATTTACACACTGGCATTATCGAACCCATAGTTTCATGGGCTCGTAGACATAACCTCTTCATGCATTCCTAACCTCAGATTATGTTTTCCAATCAACCCCTTATAATCTACTTCCCTCAAATCATTAATATTATTCTCCCACCAGATTCTTGGCCTACCAAGTGAGCGGTTTCCTTTCAGTCTTCTTATAAAAATACTTCCATGTCCCTCTTTAATTCCCCATTCGTGCCACATGCCCTGCCTATTGCAGTCTATGTGACTTAACTGTTCTTATTATATCTGATTCCCTATAAAGATAATGTAGCTCACTACTATGCTTGCCTTCTGCATTCGCCTGTCTGTTCGTGTCTCTTTTGTCCAAACATTTTCCTAAGCACTTCATTCTCAAGTACTAGTCCATGTCTCATATCCACATAATATAACTGGGAGAATAACAGTTTTATATGTTTTGAGTTTAACGTTTTCTTGTGAGAAGTTGGGACGACAAGAGGCCCTGTAATACATAATATGCATTTATAGAATTGAGCCTATGTTTAATTTCTTTGCGCACATCATTCCTGTTTCTAATTACTGTTCCTATATATTTGAATTAACCACTTCTTCAAAATTTCCCTCGTTTTACACGCTTTATATTAGCTTGACCTGTATTTATCTATCTATCTATGTAACGAAATCTTTCAACGCGATTTTCACCAACTTAAAATCATTGGATCGACTTGAAACTTTGCATACTTGTAAAGGACCCGTGACAATACAATAATTTCATATTTTTGTTCTAAAATCCAGGCCAGATCATCAGAAAATCAGAAAAACTGTCTTGTATTTATGTAATGGAATCTTTGAACACGATTTTCACCCACCTAGAAACATTGGATAGACTTGAAATTTTGTATACTTGTAAAGGATCGTGACAATACAATAATTTCATATTTTGTTTCTAAAATCCTGGCCAGAATCGTCAGAAAATCAAAAAAATTAAAAACTGGTGTAATAGGTTGCGGACTTGTCGACTTTTTAGTCAATCGTTGTAAGAGCTCAGTGGTAGAGCGGTGAACTGTAATGGTATATAATTTTAGTAATCCATAGGTCGCTGGTTCAAATCCGGCTAGGAGGATTTTTTTAGAAGAGTATTATTTTTAGCTCATACTACAATAGTATCGAATTTAAAGATATTTACATTTTTATATTATTCTGTAAAATATTAAAACTAAAAAATAAATAATAGTTTTAAAAAACTAAAACAACACGCTTTATTAGAAAACCGAACTAAAAAATGAAAAATAATTTTAATTTCCAACACGCTTGGGATAAAATTAAAGTGGCCAACAAAAAAATCATCTCCAACACATATAGAATAAAACTAGAGTTATCACCAAAAAGAAAATAATTTTATCATCAAAAGCGTGGGGTGCTTTTTATGATTTTTACATTTTCTTCTTAGAGAATTCACTTTTACCAATATATGTTTATTATCAAATAGATTAATTGGTATAGAGCACCCCACGCTTTTGATGGTAAAATTATTTTCATTTTGTTGATAACTCTAGTTTTATTCTATATGTGTTGGAGATGATTTTTTTGTTGACCACTTTAATTTTATCCCAAGCGTGTTGGAAATTAAAATTATTTTTCATTTTTTAGTTCGGTTTTCTAATAGAGCGTGTTGTTTTAGTTTTTTAAAACTATTATTTATTTCATTAACTGTCCTTGTGCTCTGGACTTCCTACAATATCATCATCATTTTAAGGCACGACAATTTCAAAAGTGAAAGTTTTGGCCTTCTCAACAATCCTCCTCCATACCAATCTGTCTCTTGCCATATACAAATTAGTCACTTTCATTTTCTTTAGATCGTTCATTGTGTCATCCTCCCATCTAATATTCGGTCTTCCAACAGCACTGTCTCCTCTAGGTTTCCATTTGTGGAATTTCCTGACCAGTCTCTGATCATCCATTCTTATCAAATGTCCAAGCCAACCAATTCTGAGAGATCTTATATGGTTTACTATGTTCTGATTTTTTTATTTATTTGTTTAGTTCAATATTTGTTTTGATTCTCCAACAGTTATCAGTTCCCCTATTTGGTCCAAATATACATCTTAAAACTTTTCTTTCAAAAATGAGTAATTCCTGTTTTATTGTTTCTTTTAGAACCCAAGTTTCGCAAGCATATGTAACTACTGGACTAATGAGCGTTTTGTATTCCTACAATATACTTACTCACTGACACTATCGAACCCGTAGATTTATGGCCGCGTGGACATAAGCCCTCCACACATCCCTATCCCGAGCTAATGCCCTCCAATCATTCCCTGTATAATCTACGTCCCTCAAATCATAGTTAATGTTACTCTCCCACTTCATTCTTGGTCTACCAACTGGGCGCTTTCCCTCTGGCTTTCCTACAAGAAGCTTCCATGCACGTGTTTCATTCCCCATACGTGCAACATGTCATCGCAGCCTACGAGACTTAACTGTTCTTATTACATCTGGCTTCCTATGAAGACCATGTAGTTCATTGTTATGTATGTAGTCTTCTCCATTCACCTGTCTGTTCATCTCTCTTTGGTCCAAAAATGTTCCTAAGTACTTTATTCTCAAATACTTGTAATCTCCTTTCCTCCCTTAAAGTAAGAGTCCATGTTTCACATCCATATAATATAACTGGTAGAATAATAGTTTTATATATTTTCAGTTTAACGTTTTTTGAAAGGAGTTGGGACTTCAAGAGTCTCTGCAATGCATAATAGCACGCATTTCCAGAATTGAGCCTATGTTTAATTTCTTTGTGCATCTCACTCCTATTTGTGATTATTGTTCCTAGGTATTTGAATTCAACCACTTCCTCAAATTTTCCCTCATTTGTCATTAGCTGTCCACTTCCATTATATAATGTATTTCTACGTGTGATCATATATTTAGTTTTATTAATATTTACTTCCAGTCCTAATTTCTTAGTGTTACTCAGTAGTGTGTGCGTGTTGTCCTTTAGTGTCTCCTTGCTATCGGCCAATAGTACTACATCATCAGCATAAATTCCTACAATATATGATGCATAATATCAAATAAGTGTAAATAAATTAGCTTGGTTAAGAAACTTCCGCTAGGGAGTACCTGTGTCCCCACGCGGGATATATGGGGTGTATACTACTACTATACATTACAATAAAGCGAGAATTTCCAGAGCCTTTTCAAACGGTTTGGAAGCCCGCATGTTGGCAGCATTGGTATTCGAGGAAAAACCATCTCTCATTTCCACAGAATTTAAAAAGTTGAAAATGAAATATGTTAAAATTAATTGTAATACATTTATTAAAGAGATGTTTTGTTAGAAAAGTATTCCAACATTTAACTTCTGTCATTAATTTTTCTTATTGGTCACATGGCGAAGTGTAATAGTTTAAAGCAGCGGTACTCATTACGCGGCCCGCGGGCCGCATGCGGCCCTTGAAGATATTTATTAAGGCTCTTAGAATAATTTTACCTACATTACATTACATTTAAATTTTTAATTCTAAGTATAAAATAGTATTATCTTTATTGAAATTCTACAAAACTTTGGATATCCCTGTGTCAACAAATATTGTTTCTTATATTTGGCTCTCTTGTAATTTCTAGTGAGTACCACTGGTTTAAAGCAATGGGCTACAGCCTGAACTCCCTGTAGGATCAGGATTTTTAAACTAACTAACTCCCTGGTACTATCAAACCCGTATGTTCATGGCCGCTCGGACATAAGCACTCCACACTTTCCATCCAGAGCCAATGTTTTCCAATCATCCCTTATACAATTTATTTCTTTCAAATAATTATTAATGTTATTCTCCCACCTCAATCTTGGTATACGTACTAAAGGTCATCCGCTCTTAAAGTGATCCTCATCAAAACAAAACCATGTGATCTTCTCGCTTTTCATTGGTTATGGACACCGACATACGATGTAGAAGCAATAAGTGGCGCGAAAAAGTAGTTCCCTCCATTAAATTTAAAATATGTCATCTGAATATACTTGTTATTCTTCGTGAATGAAAATAATAACATTCAAAATATATCAAATATTCTAAAATATACCTAATCAATAATTACAACTTAAAATAGTTTATTACACATGGATGATGCATTTGAGTCATTCTTCAGTCGATTCTGATAAAACAAAATGGCTGAAAGTGTCGAGTCTTCTGTTGATGTGTCGCCATCTCCCTGTCAAATTGTGACAATAATTGTGGCGCGATTGGCGGAAGGATACAATTTACGTTTGTTTATGTTAGGATCACTCTAAAAACGGATAAGGTATAGACGCTTTTCCTAAGTAAGTTACTGGCACTTTCGAACCTGTAGGATCATTGTCGCGCGGACATAACCTCTTCATCCATCTATATCCTGAGCTAATGTTTTCTAATCATCTCCTGTATAATTTATCTCCTTCAAATCATGATGAATGTTATTCTCCCATCTGATTCTTGGAATACTTACTAAGCGCTTTTCCTCTGGTTTTGTAGATCCATTAAAAAACGGTTTGGAAGCCCGCATGTGGGCAGCGGACCCCATTTGTACAGCCTTGGTATACAAGGAAATATCATCTCTTTAATATTTCACAGGAATTAAAATGGTTGAAAAATGAAATATGTTAGAATTAATTGTAATGCATTTATTGAAGAGATGCTTTGTTAGAGAAATATTCCAATATTTAACTTCTGTCATCAATCTTTCTTATTGGTTGCATGGTGAAACGAAATTAATTAAAGCAGGTGTGTAACGAATGACACCACGTCCCTCCTAGTCAAACACTACGTCGGATAGTCTCACATGGTAAGACACTGCTACTTACTTGTCAGGTGTGTTGTTTCATTGAGAGTCCACTTGTTGCGAGTAGGAGGGAGAGGTGGCCTTTTTACACATAGTGAGCACTTATTAACAGTCCTGGATTGAAGCAATAGGATGGTCCAGAGATGAGCTACTGGTAGGATCACGATTTTTAAAACTATCTAACTCACTGGCACTATTGAACCTGTTTGATCATGGTCACGCGGACATAAGTTCTCGACACATCCCTATCCTGAACTAATGTTTTCCCATCATCCCCTGTATAATATATATCCTTCCCCTGTATAATATATATCCTTCAGATCATGGTTAAAGTTATTCTCCCACCTCATTCTTGGTATAAGTTACTTATTATATGCTTTTCCTAACTAATTTACTAGCACTATCGAACCTATAAGATCATTGTCCCGCGGACATAATCTCTCCATACATGTCTATCCTGAGCTATTTTTTCCAATCATCCCTTGTATAATTTATTTCCGTCAAATCATGATTAATGTTATTCTCCCACCTCACTCTTGGTATACCTACTAGACGCTTTTCTTAGTTCACTGGCACTATTGAACCCGTAGCTTCGTGGTCGCACGGACATAACCTCTCCATATATTCCTATCCTGAGCTAATGTTTTCCAATCATAAGTAAAGTAAAGTAGTATAGGCCTCATGAGGCCCTTGGGGTAGTAGGAGGTTAAGGCTTCCACTTTTTCTATACAATCGGCACTTGATGTCGGCCCTGCGTGACGGCCGCCTTTACCCCAGAACAAGCGTCTGGTATTCATTTCCGTTCGAGGCTGAGTCGACCCCAGGGTCATAGTGCCGCCAGAAGGTTTTGGTCAGTTTAAAAATCCTGACCCCATCGGGACTTGAACCCTCGACCTTCCGACCTGTAGCGCAGTGCCTTAACCACTACGCTACGGCGTGCCCCAATCATCCCCTATATAATGTATTTCCTTAAAATCTCTTACAAAAATATCTAAAGAAAGTAGACCAAAGGACGGAAGAAGAGCAAGAGGACGACCAGCCAAGAAATGTATAAGCAGTGGATGCACATCCAATACGTCATCCTCCGAGGAGTAATTTGGGAAATAACAGGATGAAATCCTACAAATAAAGAATAAGAAGAAGAAATCATGATTACTGTTATTCTCCCATCTAATTCTTGGAATACTTACTAGGCGCTTTTCCTCTGGCTTTCCTACAACAAGTTTTCATGCCCCTTTTTCATTCCTCATTCGTGTCATATGCCCTGCCTATCCCTGTCTAAGAAAACCAAAACTCCCCGCGTGGAATAAACGGCAATCAATCAACGAATTGGGACCATAAGTTTGACTTAGTGAAGAATTTCTGTTTGATTCTAGCTGCTTTAAAAGGAAATGCCTCGTTCCACTCTTTCCCTCTTCGTGCTTGTAATCAAAGACACATAACACGAAATTTCATCAAATTCCTGTCTCCCTAGCGATCAGTTACATTGAAAAGATATTTATGAAACTTCGCAGAAATTTCCCTGCTGGCAGAAACATTTCAGGTTTTATACGCAGTAGGAAGCTATAACATGACTGATCTCAAATCCAAACAATTTCTTCCAGTTTGTGTTTTGTCCTCGAACAACAAAGAAAATGTCTTCCTTTTCTCAGAACTTCATAAGCCGACATGATGTAACCGTCTATTCCTTTTTATTCCTTTCAATTCTTAGCGAATATCACTTTTTTCTTCAGTATTAAATTCTAACCCTAGACAAGCAACAGTTTATCGATTGTCTACTGCTCTTCTAGTGTAATTTAAACTCTACGCCATTTTATGTCTTGTAAAATTTCAACATATCAGTTTTCCAAATCAGCTTTTGTTCTGAATCCAGGGAAATAAGGTCTCTATATCACTTCCGAGCTAAATTCCAGCTACGTAATGTAAACAAAACAAGATATATGACAGCGTTTTCACTGGTCGAATAACGGTTTTGTCTTTCAGCGTGTAAGAAAATGTACGAGTAGTTCGCTCGCTAACACTCGAAAGAAAGGAAATAAAAATATACGCTATATATTATCTAGCACATATCTATATGAGTTATATGGGATAATATAGAAATAGCCTATATAATTACAATTTTAAGACGTCAGTTATTACCGGAAAGATTTCTAAATTCAAATCGGGAAAGATTGGCATGCTACGAGTTATTGGTAAATCCAGAAATTTGGATAAACCTCGGTAAATTTCTGGACAAAACGCGGAAAATAAGGACAACACTCATTCATGAATAAATATAGCCTATGTTATCAAAATGCAATACCATTAATTATTAACAATTATATATAAATAATTAGTGTATAAGCTATTGTGTTATTATTTAATTGTAATATTATTGTGTTTTCTTTATGTAATTGTAATGTTAATGTTTTTTAAGTGTATAATGCTATTGTGTTATTATTTAATTGTAATATTATTGTGTTTTCTTTATGTAATTGTAATGTTAATGTTTTTTTAGTGTATAATGCTATTGTGTTATTATTTAATTGTAATATTATTTTGTTTTCTTTATGTAAGTGTAATGTTATTGCTTTTTTTGTTGTTTATTTTTCTTTACACCAGTACCAATTATTCCTTTATTGTAAGGGACTGTCAACAGCACGTACGGCTTACTGCCCGTGCGACCCATATTTGTAAATAATATTGTAAATATCTTACTTTTTGTCTAATAAAGTCCTACTACTACTACTACTACTACTACTACTACTACTACTACATTAAATACATAGGCAATTCATTGGTTAATTCTTACGCATGCACAATGAGGAATACAATAGAATTTCAGTTGTTCCAAATGGCTCCTTTTACTACACAATTTTTATCATCATCATCAGTAACAAGGATTAAACCCAATGGCCTGTTCCGATCTCATTGTAGGTCGAATTGGTCTTTCCATCTCTTCAGTGGTCTTCCCAACAATCTTCTCCCTTTTGGTTTATAATTATACATTCTTTTTGGTATGCGCTGTTCATTCATTCGTAATACGTGCTGAAGGTAAGCATTTTGATAGTATTTTATTCTTTCACAGAGATTAAATATGTTAAGTTCTGTTCTTATATCTTCGTTTTTCTTTTTATCGGTCCTTTGGTATCCTGCTATTGCTCTCAACATCTTCATTTCTGCAGCCTCTATTTGTTTACTATTTGCCTTTGTTAATGTCCAGGTTTCACATCCATAAATAAGAGATGGAACTGCCAATACTTTGTAAAATTTTAAAATAATTTCTCTTCTAGTTTTATTCAATAAAGTACGTTTAATTGTGCCACACAGATAATTGAATCGTATTTTAGTGTGTTTATCTACATTTCTGTCATTACCTAAATGACATCCCAAATAATTAAAATTCTGAACTTAGTCTATAATTACACTTTTATCACTATTTTTGTTCTTATTGCACATTTTCCTTTCAGAGCTAATATTTTTGTTTTACACAATTTTTAAAGGATCAAAAAAGAAAACTTTTGAAAAACGAAGAGAATCAAATTATTTTGAATGAATACAAACAGTTTAGTGAATAATATCCCACATTACCCATTGAGAATGTGCTGAAAATAAGAGTAGAATTTACAGGTGAGTAAGCATGGAGCATTAATCCTGCTCGTAAATAAATTGTTATTAAAGAATATATATCGACATCATGGAAAAGCGTAAAGTCTGATTAGGTGGATCCATATAGGGGCCTATACACCGTGTCCCATTCAACCCCCCCCCACATTTTAATTAATCATAAATAGAGACCGGATGTTAGGGAAAATGCCTACAGTTATTTATTATAGATATTGTAAAAGTGACTTAATATAAGTTCATACCAACAACCCTAGAGTTGTTTTCCAAGAAATTAATTTTGCCTATAAATGCCTATTTCAGCTTACAATGCCTATAAATGCATATTTGTCATTTTTTTCTCGAAATTAACTAATATACGTTCCGATCTACAACCGAAAATTGTATCCCATTCGCCTAGTGAATATTCGTCTCGACCCGAATAGCTATTTATAGAAATTAGAGCGAAAATGCAGAAATGTTTATTAGGAGTAGTTTATAAGCCCCCAAATGTCGGTCACCTGCATGACATTGAAACAGTTCTCCAAAATCTGATACCATCTTATGAACATGTAATTGTGCTAGGAGACTTCAACACTAACCTATTAGCCACAAATTCTTACAACACTATACAATTACAGACAATGTTCCAGTCATGCAATATGACAATACTGCCTTCAGAACCAACCCATCATACTAGGTATTCTGACACACTACTAGACTTAATTATAACAATAATCCTCAAAAGTTATAACTAGTGGACAGATAGAAGCTCCAGGCATCTCTGCACATGACTTAATATACATTGAATATTCACTCCTTTGCTCTAAACGTAGACCTAGACTTGTAACATACAGAGACTTGAAACATATAAATTATGCGCAATTAAGTGATGACGCTGCAAAACTACCTTGGAACAACATATGGACACTTAGAACTGTAGACGAGAAAGTTGAAAATTTTAATGACATGATTTTACAATTGTATGACAAACACGCACCTATCAAGACTAGACGTATAAACAGACCACCTGCACCCTGGATGTCTGATAATATCCGCTTGCTTATGACTGAGAGAGACGTAGCATTCAGGAAATACAGGAGGAACAAAGAACTGACAGACTTACAGACATACAAACATCTGAGGAATAAAGTCAACCAGACTATAAGGAATGCAAAACTAAGATATGCCCATACTATTATTACACAATCTATGTCCAACTCAGCTGACATGTGGAAAAATTTAAAATCAATAGGCCTCTGTCAAAATAAACTACAGGTAGAAACAGCTGACCTACCACTAGATGAGTTTGAATGAACCATTTTAACCCGCCTCCCTTCTGACAACACCTCACAACACCAAACGACAGACAATAGATGAAACTAATGTCATATTCCCAACCTACCCGAGAACAAATTCTTTTTTTCCTATATCTCACCTGATGACGCCAAAAGAGCAGTATTACGTATTAAATCTAAAGCACAAGGAATAGACAATATAACAATAACTCCCCTGCAAAAAATAATAGACATTATTCTCCCAACAATAACCCACACTTTTAATGCCTCTATAATGACTGGGACTTATCCCAGACTCTGGAAAATGGCTCTAGTTCGTCCTACACCGAAATCAAACACTCCCACAACACTCGATGATTATAGACCAATTAGTATTCTTCCCTGTTTATCTAAAGCACTGGAACACATAATACACTCACAGTTAACAGACTACCTCACCACACACGACTTACTTGATGAACATCAGTCTGGTTTTAGAACAGGACATCACACAAGTACTGCACTACTTGACATTGTAGAGGACATAAGAGACTCAATGGACAAAAGCAAACTCACCGCAATAGTCCTACTCGACTACAGCAAAGCCTTTGACACAGTAGATATAGACTTAACGCTAGCGAGACTAAAGACACTACATCTGTCGGAAAACTGCCTTGATTGGTTTGCATCTTACCTCACTAATCGTCAGCAATCAGTTTCTGTTAATAATCGCATTTCTTCCTGGCGCTTGGTGAGGAAAGGGGTACCTCAAGGCGGCGTCCTCGCTCCTCTTCTCTTCTCGATTTATATTAATGACGTGACCAAGAAACTACAAAACTGCAAGCATCATCTTTACGCCGACGACCTACAGATTTACACACACTTTAGGCCTGACGAAATTAATGAATATATTGACAAAGTAAACACTGACCTCAGGCATATATCTTTATGGTCCAGACAATATGGGCTGAAACTAAAATGTAAACAAAACGCAAGCAATAATTATCGGACATCCAAGGCTATTACACCTCATAAACAATGGCAATATGCCGGCTGTCATATTAGATAATGTACAAATTCCTTATACCGACGTCGTTAAAAAACTTGGGATTTTACTTAGATTCTAATTTAAAATGGCATGAGCAAGTAAAACAAACATCTAAAAGGATCTTCTCCATAATGCATTCCCTAAAGCGACTTAAACATTTTCTTCCTACAACTCTTAAAAGAATTTTAATCCAAACTTTAGTGATGCCGCATTTTGACTACTGTGACATTCTACTAACTGACATAAGTGACGGATTGTCGGACAAACTGCAGCGTGTCCATAATATGTGTATCAGATTCATATTTAATGTTCGAAAATACGATCACATTTCTCCATTATTCCACGAATTGTCATGGCTACATCTAAAATAGAGAAGAAAATCGCACTGTCTAATTCTCCTATTTAAGATCCTACATACCTCGATTCCCAATTATTTATCATCCCGTTTCCAGTATCTATCCTCAAACCATAACTTAAACACAAGATCACAACATAGTCTCTTACTTAATATACCGCAACATAGGACATCACATCACTCCATGTCATATACCATCTCCACTTCTCGCAACTGGAATTCCCTACCACAAGAAATAAGGGGCTGCCGGACATTGGCATCTTTTAAAAGAAATCTAAATTTATATTTGCTCTAAACTCGACTTCATTATTATCCAGTGTAAGATATATATATTAATTGGTGTTTCCCGTATAATGTATCATATTTATATTATTATTATTATTATTATTATTATTATTATTATTATTATTATTATTACTATTATTATCGTATCATTATTGTTATTACCCTATAAAATGTTGTTTGTACATGACATTTACATTGCTACATTTATTGTATCTTTAACTGTTTATAATTAGTATAGTGTATATCTATATTTGTCGAATATTTATTTGTATTTGTGCTGGTTGAGTGGAAGAGAGGGCCTTATGACCTTAACTCTGCCAGAATAAATAAAGTATTATTATTATTATTATTATTATTATTATTATTATTATTATTATTATTATTATTATTATTATTATTATTATTATTAAGTATTTCAATGAAATTAATTGAAATGGACAAACTTCATGACACATATCATTGCATAGAAACCTTTAATTGACGACTGGCAATATTATTATTTATGTTGACAGCACTGAATTCAGTCTGTAGTCCTCGTTCACAGACATATGCTTCAAAGACAAAGTTGTGTGACAAATGTATTTTTTTTATTTAGAATAGTTGTTTCACGATGCCTAAAGAACGGACATGACTAAAACAGTAAAAGACAAATTGACCACGGCTTAAAGTCCCTCCCGCAGGTCTTGGTCCTTGGATTTTTCGGTCCTAAAAAATCCATTACTCGACCCTAGCCGGGTTTGAACCCGAGACCGCTCAGGACCAGAAGCAAGGAGTATAACCACTAGTCCACCGAGGTTTGACATATGTTTCTTCTTTTTCTTCTTCCTTTCCAGGATTAGGTCAATGCGACCTGTTCCGGTCTCAAGTCCATCGTTTCCTTGGCCGTCCCAAAGATATTTTTTCATGTGGTTTGTAGGCGTTGATCTTTTTGGGCAATCTTGTATTGTCCATTCTGTCTAAATGTTGTTGACATATTTTTAATTTAGTATTCCTATACCTCATCTGTCATCCACCGCTGTGGTCTCGAGGTAGCGTGCTGCCTTGTCACGCAGCGGGCCCGGGTTCGATCCCCGGTCGGGACAGTTTTTCAGGGTGAGGTTTTTATCGGGGGTTTTCCTCACCTGTAAGACAAATGTCAGGAAAACTTTAAGGACCAAACGGTCCCCCGAAATCATATGGCCATCATCATCCTTGTCATTATCATCATCATCATCCTTCACCGGTGTGGAAAGCAACGGGAAGCTACCACACCTACAATTCCCTAGTAAAGCTGCAAAGCATTACATGAAAATGATATGATTGCAGTGAAAGACCTGCCCTCGGGCAGAATTACTAAGGATGGATATCTCATGTGGCTCCTCAATAAGGCAAAGGGTCTACTCGAAATAGAAAAAAAATAGTCATGTAGTTTACGAAACAAAACAGGTTTTGGAGACTTCTGATCTGTAGGAATCACTGCCAGTGGCCATAATTAAATGTGAAATGTTTGAGTTAGGACATGTCCAAAGTTCTATTTGCAAAACATGTCCGTCCCTCGGGCCAGACTTTAATTAAACGCAATCGACCCGTCCTTCATACATTTCCCAGAGAGCACAATCGTGTTTCATCTTAGTACTAATCTCTTCCGAGTTATTCGATCCCCAGTCGGAACAAGTGTCCTGGCTGACGGTTTTTTTCGGGGGGGGGGGGGTTCCCTCACTTGTAAGGCAGCTCCGTGGCGCAAGCGGTTAGACGCTCGCCTCTCGCCGCTGGGGTCCCGAGATCGAGTCTTGGTCACTCCATGTGGGTTTCGTAGGTTTTTCTGTGGGCAGGTTTTTCTCGGAGGTTTCTCCCGTGTTTCCCTGCCACAATTTCATTCCACAATTTTTCCATACTCGTCTCATCCATTTAATTTAATTACGTTCATCTACCCCCTGTGATGGTGCGTCTCGTGTGGTCGGCGGCCGGCACACTTGTCATTCACTGACCTCTATATAGGGGGGTCATTTCATCCCTCTACCCGACCCTGAGTTGGACACGAGTTGAGGATATTTATATTTTTTTTCCTCACTTCTAAGACAAATGCATTATGAAACGCGCTTAAACATATGAAAATAAAAAGTTAATTTTACGCTATCATGGTGAATCTGAATACACTGAGCAACAAAAAATAAACTTTTTTTTGTCAGAAAGAAAAATATGTGATTCTGACAGTATTTTTTTCTCCTGAATTCAAATATGATATCGGTTTTCTCCATTACGCAAGGTTTCCGAGAGACAGGAATTTATAATTTCAAACACTTTAATATTTTCTACATTCGTAACAACACAATATTCGAACATTCGGACTCACTTATAAAGTAAGAAATGACGATTTTCTGCTACATTTCGCCTGTGGAGCATCCTTCTTGATGGTCCAACAATAATCGGCCAGCATATTAGGATTCCATTTGACTTGATATCTCTTTTCCATAGCTGAAATTTCCTGATGAAAGTGTTCCTCGTGCTCATCGCTCACTGCGCCAAGATTTCCCGGAAAGAAATCTAGGTTTATTAAAAAAATAGTTATTTAAATCCATTAATTGAAATTCAAATAAAAAAACTGTGGGTGATGGAGAAATTCCGAATACATATTTGAAAACATGATAAAAAAAACTGCATTAAGTACAACTATTGGTAGCTACTCATGAGACAAAAATCATGTTGATCAGTTATATCAATCTATAATTACTCTTGTTAACACCAATTAAGTTCCAATCCCATAAGATCACTTAAGTTAGTAAATTCTAATTTAGCTGATATTCCAAAATATTCCCCTGAAAACTATTAAATTCATAAATAAAGATCACGCTACACACAATTCTATTAACTATAATAGAGAATAAAGGCACGCTAACCAACCTATAAAAGCACTTAGAAGAAAAAATAAACCTGTATAAATTAACTAACTAACTCACTGGCACTATCGAACCCGTAGGTTCATGGCCGTGCGGACATAAGCTCTCCATATATCCCTATCCTGAGCCAATGTTTTCCAATCATCCCCTGTATAATCTACTTCCTTCAAAACATAGTTAATGTTATTCTCCCACCTCATTCATGGTCTACCAACTGGACCTTTTCCCTCTGGTTTTCCTACAAGAATCTTCCATGCACGTCTTTCATTTCCCATTCGTGCGACATATCCTGCCTATCGCAGTCTACGAGACTTAACTGTTCTCATTATATCTGGCTTCCTATAAAGACCATGTAATTCACTGTTATGCACTGTCCTGTTTCCATTCACCTGTCTGTTCATCTCTCTTTGGTCCAAAAATTTTCCTAAGAACTTTATTCTCAAATACTCGTAATCTCCCCTTCCTCCCTTGAAGTAAGAGTCCATGATTCGCATCCATATTATATCACTGGTAGAATAATAGTTTGATATATTTTCAATTTAACGTTTTTTGAAAGGAATTGGGAAGTCAAGAGTCTCTGTAATGCATAATAACATACGTTTCCAGAATTGAGCCTATGTTTAATTTCCTTGTGCATCTCATTCCTGTTTGTGATTATTGTTCCTAGGTACTTGAATTCAACCACTTCCTCAAAATTTCCCTCATTTATCATTAGCTGTCCATTTCCATTATATAATGTATTTTTATGTGTGACCATATATTTAGTTTTATTGATATTTACTTCCAGTCCCAATTTCTTATTGTTACTCAGTAGTGTGTGCGTGTTGGCCTTTAGTATCTCCTCGCTATCGGCCAGTAGTACTACATCATCAGCATAAACTAACAGCTTATTAATATCATTGAGTTGTAGGCCTTCTTCATCCTTTAAAGATTTGATGGCATGCTCTAGTACAAAATTAAACAGTAGAGGAGATAGTGCATCTCCTTGCTTCAACCCATTGCGGATTTCAAAAGTATCCGAAAACTGTTTGCCTACACGCGCCCTATTCTTTGTGTCATTTAGACACATTCGTATAAGTCTAACTAACTAACTTTTTAGGAATTCCGGACTCTAGCAGGATAGTATATAACTTCTCTCTCTTAATTGAATCGTATGCCTTTTGGAAGTCTACTTATAGTTGATGTACAGTACCATTATATTCACATTTATTTTCTAAAATCTGTCTTAAGCTAAAAATCTGATCTGTTGTAGACCTGTTTCTTCTAAATCCACATTGATGCTCTCCTAGAATCTTATCAATATAAGGAGTGAGTCTGCTAACTAATATATTTGTTAGAACTTTGTACGATGTCGAAAGTAATTTGATGCCCCAATAGTTGTTGCACTCAGTTTTATCTCTTTTCTTATAAATTGCAATAAATAATTAAATTATATTAACATTTTAGCTTCTAAGAATGGATATAGGCCTAATAAAATATTATTAGCAAGCAAATATCAAAACGAAAGAAAAAAGAATAAATAACAAATATAATAAAATTAAATAATGACATTTACAAAAATAACATCAAGTGGGTATCATTAACATATACATGTTTAGAAACACAAAAACTAGCTTAAATCCTCAAAAAATGGTAAAAATATAAAAATCGCCTATAGAGCGAATAATAAACAGAATAATATAATCTTAAATGGAATTGAAGAAACAGACATATAAAAATAAAGTAGTTTATAAGTAAAAATGCAATAACTGTGACAAATGCTATATTCGGAGAACTACAAGTAATTTAATAATAAGATTGAAATACACACACACACCGTGCATGAATTTAAGTACATTACTTGTCTTTACTAGCCTATGTGCTGCGAAATCTTAAAAGAAATCACAAACCAACACATTTTGAATGAGAACATACCCAGTGACCAAAGCCCTCTTTACAAAACCATTATTACGGTAACAATAATCAATAAACAGAAGATGAAACATTGCTTTCGAAGGGCCTCTTTAAAAATTATACAGCTAATAGTTGAAGAAGACTGAGAACAAGGTAATAATTTATAATTTAAAAGCTTTATTAGGTATTACTCCGCCGACTTGTATGCAGCGGACGCGGTTCGATCCCCGGTTGGACTGATAGTTCTTCCTTGGAGGTTTTCCTCACTTGCAAGACAAATTTCAGGAAGTTTTATGCACCACATGGGGATGTACAGGTTTAGACAGATTTTTTCGCAGCCTCAGTCAATATTCAGTAAATTCAGATTTCTTCTAATGTGTATGTTCTAATGCCACCCATTGAATTTTACGTGCTTCGGGTTCCAAACTGGGCGGATAGATGGCGTTAATGTGGTCTATTTCATTATATGAAATTCTATCTTAATCGCCCTTCATAAAGAATTTAAAACATTAATTGGTTATTGTTATAGGTAGGATAAGGGCAATTTCTACGTCAAAAATTAAGAAGATAACTGCAATTAGAAAGAATTGAAGTGAAAACAGTAGTGAGCGGAATTCTTGGGGCGCTCTAAGTAGGCCTATATAATGTATTCTTGTATTGTGTACAGTGAGGAGTGTAGGAGTGTATGTTTGTATAGCATAAAGTGTGTAGTATGAGGCATGATGATGAAGAGAGAAGATGCAACCCGGTGCCTGCACGTAGTCTACTCCTATCGAAAAGCACCAAGGGGGCCACCAGGCTTAACATCTACATCCGACACGGACGAATCGCTACCAATAGTACCATATGCCTTCTCAACATAAGTACTGCGGAGAGGTTTGTAATTTAATGCACGAATCTGGTGCACAATCTGCTTCTTCTTCTTCTTCTTCTTCCTCTTCTTCTTCTTATTCTTAATAAGGCGCTACAGTTTCAATTAGGAATTTTTGGCCTTCTAAATTAGTTATTTCCATACTTTTCTTATCCTGGACACATTTGTTGGAATATTTATCTTCGTCAATTTTATAACATTTACATCATCACCTTCCCATCTCTTTTTGGGTCGTGCGATATATTTAGGGATTAATGGCTTCCATTTGAAGATATTTTTTACCATCCTTTCATCATCCATTCTATATATGTATCCAATCCAGCTAAATCTTTGTGCTTTAATTAAGTTATTTATATTTCTGTTTTTGAGAATTCTATTTATTTCTTCATTTGTTCGAATTCTCCATGATCCGTCCTGATTCCTTATTGCTCCAGGTGAACAATCTAGCGATTAAAAATTGTACACCACCAACTCTCCTGGCCCCGAGATTGAAAAATTTGCAATTAAATTTAATTAAACTAACTTAGAGAAAAGTAAATAAAAAAATCCAAAAATAAATAAGTAGGCCCTATGCCTATCTTAATTAAACCATCTCTAAAATTGAATTATTTGAATAGAATCCCACCAAAAAAGCGCATGCCGCACAATGCAAGGTTCGAAATTTCTAAACAAGACAAAGTTTTATATCTTATTATTATTATTATTATTATTATTATTATTATTATCATTATCATTATTATGATTATTATAATTATTATTATTATTATTATTATTATTATTATTATTATTATTATTATTATTATTATTATTATTATTATTATTATTATTATTATTATTATTATTATTATTATTATTATTATTATTATTATTATAACAACTATTTTTATTTCATACCCTTCTCAACTTCATATTGTGTAGCCTATGCCTATTATGTATCATAACATTAATCAACATGTAGATAATTATTAATAACATTGTTCTATTCTACAGTGTTCTGCCGAAGGGCAGACACTTCACTGCAATCATACATTTTCATGCTATGCTTTTCAGCTTTACTAGGAAATTAGAGGTGTGTTAGCATATCGTTACTTTCCACACAGGTGAATATGATGATGATGGCCGGATGATGTTCGGGGACCGTTTGGGCCTTAAATCTTCCTGACATTTGTCTTACAGGTGAGGAAAAACCTCGAAGAAACCTCACCCGGGAAACTTGTCCCAACTGGGGATCGAACCCGGGCCCGCTGAGTGACCACAACGGTGGACATAATATTGTTATTATATGTATAATGTACCTGGAATCTTCTTGTGGGAAAGCCAGAAGGAAAACGCCCAGTTGGTAGACCAAGAATGAGGTGGGAGAACAACATTAACTATGATTTGAGGGAAGTAGATTATACAGGGAATGATTGGAAAGCATTAGCTCAGGATAGGGATGTATGGAGAGCTTGTGTCCGCGCGGCCATGAACCTACGGGTTCGATAGTGCCAGTGAGTAAGTAAGTAAGTATGTATAATGTAACTCTGGTGAAGTGCTAGAAAAGACCTTACGGTCTTAACTCTTCTTCTGCTTCACTTTCTGGTTTAGGCAAGAGTTGCCTGTTCCGTCTTCACTAATAGATCTAAGACCATCTCTTCTGAGGACGTCCGACATCTCTTCTTCCTCTTGGAAAATAATGGAAGATTTTATTTGGTAATCTACTTTCTTCCATTCTTTCTACATGTTCTTTCCACTGTATCTTGTTGTTAAATATATTTTCTTTTATGGAGTAAATCTGCAGTTCTTCACGGATATCCTCGTTTCTTATCTGGTCCACTCTAGTGCAGCCTTTTACTACGGTCTTAACTCTATCAGATAAATTAAATAAATAAATAATAATGAACAAATAAAAGATTAAAGATATTTGAAAGAGTAGATTTCCTATAAAACGGAAAATTAAAAAATTCAACACCGCCGGGTATCGAACCCGGACCCGCTAGTCAGGAAGCTGCATGCTACCAGCTGAGCCAGTACGCGGATGAATTTTTAATGATGTCCTAGGTTGAGTTTAGCAGCCAGGTGCATTTTGTTTGTGTCTGCATTCGTTTGACTTTGACCTGTTAGAGGATGAGATTTGGACGATCCGTGTACATAAATTGATTCGAAATGAACTCGTCCCGCGACGGTATCGATTCACCGCCTGCAACCGATTCGAATTGTAAATTCATTTACATTCTACTTTCGCTTCGCGGTTTTTCATTTTGAAAAGGTAATTGTCCTAGACGAGAATAGATTTCGAGGATTCTATGCCACCTACACAAATTCTAATAAAAATATAAAAAGACGCAATTTGTTAATTAAGACTTTCACGGCTATCCTTATGTATTTTAAAATACCTTTTCGGGATTTTTGGCCGTCTCTTGAAGTGTTCTCTTCTCGACGTTTCGGTAAAATCACACAACTTAACAGCTAGTTATACTCGGGCCAACGGATCTGTGCCCCTACAGCGCTGACATCGTTCTTAGAAACGTACACGTCTATACTTAACACTATAGTGTAAAAGGACTAAGTTGGCATAATTTCTGCTATCCTTGTCTAGAGAACTGTTCTTCCACCCTTCGCAAAACACAATGGGCTACCCTTGTAAAATTTACTTAGGAATGCTAGAAAAACTCCACCAACCCCCCGACTTCCGTCCAGTCACTTTTGTGTCAGGTAATTTTTGTCAGTGGCGACTGGTTCAGAGTGCTCTGTTAAAAGTGACTGCAGAGCGTGTGAACACACTGAAAAGATTGAAGAGTCATATTGGCAGGCAGACGGTTTAATGGACGAAATTAGTGATCGGTTTGAAATAAATTTAGATGATACCGACGACGATGAAATTGAAAATGAAGACATAGAAACTTGCCAGGAAGAATCTTTAGAAGAAGGGAATGCCACCACTGATCTATGTTCACTGCATGGAGTGTCTGCCCTACCGCTGTCACCGTGAAGAGATATGCGTATGAGTGAGAAAGAAGATGGTGACTACTCTCTTTCTCTTTCTAAAATATTCTAGACACTTTAGCCCTCATGGACTATATTTCACCGCACTTCCCTCCCACTACGTCTCAACCACCAGCCACGGTATCTTATAGAATAGGGATGTTGCCAAACTTCTCCCAGTGTCATGGCTCTCGAATATTGCAAGGTTGGAGTCGACTTGACAACACTGGAGTGCAAGTGCAAGAGAGAGATAGAAAAGAGAAACAGATAGGAATGCAGGGAGGGAAATGATTTGCCGAGGCAGAAAAAGAAGTAGGCTTTAGTTCGCATGTCTTACGGGGGCACAGATCCGTTGGACAGACAATACCATATTACTACAATAATTTAAAAAGCAATATCACCCACATTAGATGGTGAAAAACGTCGAGAAGACAACGCCACAAGACACTGCCAAGAATACCGAAAAGGTATTTTAACTAACTAACTCACTGGCACTATCGAACCCGTAGGTTCATGGCCGCGCGGATATAAGCTCTCCATATATCCATATCCTGAGCTAATGTTTTCCAATCATCCCCTGTATAATCTACTTCCCTCAAATCATAGTTAATGTTATTCTCCCGCCTCTTTCTTGGTCCACCAACTAGGCGTTTTTCCTCTGGTTTTTCCTACAAGAAGCTTCCATGCACGTCTTTCATTCCCCATTCAGCCACATGTCCTGCCATCGCTGTGTACGGGACTTAACTGATCTTATTATATCTGGCTTCCTATAAAGACCACGTAATGCATTGTTATGCAGTCTTCTCCATTCACTTGTCTGTTCATCTCTCTTGGTCCAAAAATTTTCCTAAGAACTTCATTCTCAAATATTAGTAATATCCTTTCCTCCCTTAAAATAAGAGTCCATGTTTCGCATCCATATAATATAACTGGTAGAATAATAGTTTTATATATTTTCAGTTAAACGTTATTTGAAAGGAGTTGGGAAGTCAAGAGTTTCTGTATGCACAATAGCACGCATTTCCAGAATTGAATATATGTTTAGTTTCCTTGTGCATCTCATTCCTGTTTGTGATTATTGTTCCTAGGTACTTATTTGAATTCAGCCACTTCCTCAAAATTTCCCTCATTTGCCATTAGCTGTCCATTTCCATTATATAATGTATTTCTATGTGTGACCATATATTTAGTTTTATTGATATTTACTTCCAGTCCGAAGTGCCAATTTCTTGGTGGAAAAGGTATTTTAAAACACACAATTTATTGTTGCAGTATGTGAATAATTACCTGAGAGAAATATATATGTTGATTTTTTCCAAAAAAAAAGTGAGAAATGCCTTAAAATGAAGTGAGAAGTTAAGCTCAAAGTAACCTAAAATCACCATATTTACAATGTGAAATATGTATTAGTCATTATTCAGACAGTGTAGCCAAATTATCATAAAAACCTGCTAATAGACAAATGATCGCTAAACAAGTGTGGTGTACACTAACTCGCCATTTTCTCAACCTAACTTGCCCAAACTAACACTAACTTGCCCAAACTAACACTAACTTGCCCAAACTAACAGTAACTTTTGCCCAAACTAACACTAACTTTTGCCCAAACTAACACTAACTTTTGCCCAAACTAACACTAACTTGCCCAAACTAACACTAACTTGCCCAAACTAACACTAACTTGCCCAAACTAACACTAACTTGCCCAAACTAACACTAACTTGCCCAAACTAACACTAACTTTTGCCCAAACTAACACTAACTTTTGCCCAAACTAACACTAACTTTTGCCCAAACTAACACTAACTTGCCCAAACTAACACTAACTTGCCCAAACTAACACTAACTTGCCCAAACTAACACTAACTTGCCCAAACTAACACCAACTTGCCCAAACTAACACTAACTTGCCCAAACTAACACTAACTTGCCCAAACTAACATTAACTTGCCGAAACTATCACTAACTTCCCCAAACTAACACTAACTTAACCATTTACTTATACTAACTTGCCCATTAATGTAATAATAATAGCTTTATTTTACCTGGCAGAGTTAAGGTCTTAAGGCCTTGTCTATCACTCAATCAGGTTTTAAAAAACACAAAAAATAGTCCTACATCTAAATTACAATATACATAAACAATTACATGTTATGAATACAATACAATTAATATTTATAATATATATTAAAATGTATAATGTAGGTGGACTCACGGAATAAATTGCCATATATGTTAGTAAACATTTTTGTAAATGGCTCTAGCAGGAACGTATGTTATCACATTGATTAACATAACATTAGAAGTCACTTGTTCTCCAATTGAATATTCACAAGTGGCACGGTGGCATAGAATAGTCTATATTTAATTTATTTTATATAAATAACTCACTGGCATTATGGAACCTGGTCATAAGCTCTCAATACATCCCTATCCTAAGATAATATTTTCCAATCATTCACTGTATAATCTACCTTCCTCAAATCATGGTTAAGTTAATATTATTCTCCCACCTCATTCTTGGCTTGCTTATTGGGCACTTTCTCTCTGATTTTCCTACAAGTGTTCTCCATGCCACTCTTAGATTCTCATTCGTGTCACATGCCCTGCCCATCGCAGTCTATGAGACGTATTTATAAAGATAATGTAGCTTTTGAAATGGATTCCCTGAAGTAGTTATTCCAAAGAGAATTATCTTTCATTTCCTAAAATTTCAGAAATACAATTTGAATCACCCTGTATACGTCAGTAATATAGGAAATTGTGGAGACCATTAATAGAAAGTAGAGTACCCTGCGGTAATACAAATAATTATACTACGGGAAATGCCACAGACATTCAAAACTCTGAGGTGTTTTCACGTCGGCAGAGAAAAATGCAAAACTGGAATTGATTACTTCCCACGAGATGGTATAACGACTGAAGCGTGCACCAAATTTCATTTCAAAATTGATTGATTGCCATACATTACCTCTCCTAAAGTACATTCCAATACCCGAGGCCCCAACAACTATAATGATAAAAAATGAAAAATTCTTATTCTAATTATATTCTTCGTGTTATTTTTTCAAAATAATATAATAATAATAATAATAATAATAATAATAATAATAATAATAATAATAATAATAATAATAATAATAATAATAATAATAATAATAATTAGGGCTCGGGAGTTGAGGACCTATAAAATGGCTATAAAAGACTCTTAAAAAGACCTAAAGATATCCAAAAAGACCTAAAAACTGAAAAAAGTGCGTAAAAACGCAATTAAAATTAGATAATTGTTTTATTTTCAACTGAATTTTTAATTAATGTAATAATTTTTTTTTAAATCACAAAATACTTGTGAAAAAAAATTATTACTGAAAATGCATCTTCTGTCATACTTTTTTTTAATTCAACTTAGTTTGAAAAAGGAATTATATGTTCATTAAAGATGAAGTTCATGGAGAATTTACTTAGAATGAACGACTTTTTCCACCTAGAATGATTTCAGTGAACCCGCAATAGGTATCAGGATGTCAATAGGCTGGTTAAAAACAAAGGAATGTTTTGTGAGGATTCAATAATTTCTCGCGGAAAAATAGTATATTACGATGCGAGGTTGGGAAGTGGTTTTTACAGAATCGATGAAAAATGTTTTTTTTGCGCGATGATGTTTTCAAAATAAATAATAGTAAAATAATAACATCTCTGTTGGAAATATTTGCGTTCATTATAAACAATTGACTAACGTTAACAGTGAGGGCAATGTTTATTAGTTGATACAACAGGAGGCCTTGAGAACAATTTTGATAAAATGGCCGCAAGTACCGTTATTTATTGTTTTATATTGTTTCAAATAAAGTTTAGTTCATTTAAAATGCAGTGATTTGTTTCGTATAATGTATATTATTACTACCTTTTGGATATTTTTTGTATATAGATTGTACATAGTATACATAGAGGGCAGTTGTTTTACTTCCCGCACGTGGGTGCAAATGTAATATTACAGTATAGTTATTTAATACCAAGGAAGAATAATTACAACAGGAATGAGAAATTAAACATAGGCTCAATTCTGGAAATGCATGTTATTGTGCATTATAGGAATTATTGTCATCCCAACTTCTCTCAAAAAACGTCATCATCATCATCTGCATTCATGGATTAGGTCTGTTGACCCATTCCGACTTCAGCCCATCTCTTTCTAGGTCTGCCCACATCTCGGGTGCCTTTAGGTTTGTATTTTGTTATTTGTTTTGGATATCTATCTCCATTCATTCTGTCTAAGTGTTGCTTCCATTTTTGTCTATATGTATATATTTTATCGGTTATTGCAAATATTTCAAGTTCCTGTATTATGTCTGTGTTCTTGATTCTGTCTTCCTTAGTGCACTCTTTAACAGATCTCAAAAAATGTCATTTCTGCCGCCGTTATCCTACTCAAAAAACGTTAAACTGAAAATATATAAAACAGTTATTCCCCGTTACATTATATGGATGCGAAACATGGACTCTTACTTTAAGGAGGATAAAAGGTTACGAGTATTTGAGAATAAATTTCTTAGAAAACGTTTTGACACAAAGAGAGACGAACAGACAGGGGAATGCAGAACACTATATAACAATGAGCTACATGATCTTTATAGGAATTCAGACATAATGAGAAGAGTTAAGTCTCGTAGACTGCGATGCGCAAGACATATGGCACGAATGAGGAATGAAAGACAGGCATGGAAGCTTCTTGTAAGAAAACCAGAGAAAAAACGCCCAGTTGGTAGGCCATGAACGAGGTTGGAGAATAACATTAACTATGATTTAAGGGAACTAGATTATACAGGGGTGATTGGAAGAAATTGCAGGTGAGTTTGTTAAGAAAAGCTTTCTAAATGAATATTTATAGATACAAAATGCTGAATATAGTTGTTATGCAGGCAATATTTTAATTGTGTGGAACTTAAAATATCAGTTAATTTGTATTTAAATATTAATAGTGATGGGAAGTGAGTTCCATGCTCTAGTCATAGATTCGGAGTATAAATAAACATGTCCTGTGCTGTGGTCTCGAGTTATACTGAAAACCACGATAACCAATGCAGCTAATTGACCGCATCATGAACTGGCTGAGTGTGTGGCAAAGAAATAACATGCATTCAATGTACCACAGACATAGGCTCTCCATACATCCCTACCCTTAGCTATTGTTTTCCCTTCACTCTCTGTGATGTCAAGAATATTTAACCCCCAAACCGTCCTCTAAATGCATGTTGGCATTTTGTGGAAGAAACACTCTGCGTGCGAAAATAAATAATTAGAGACGACGAAATATTGAACTAGTATCCCACTTTAAATATTTAGGATGTGATATCAGCTATCGATATGATACAGATATTGAACAAATTCCACCGCTGTTGTCTCGAAGGTAGCGTGCTGCCTTGTACGCAGCGGGCCCGGGTTCGATTCCCGGTCGGGCAGTTTTTCTGGGTGAGGTTTCTATCGGGGTTCTTCCTCACCTGTAAGACCAATGTCAGGAAAACTTTAAGACCAAAAACGGTCCCCGAAATAATATGGGCCATCATCATCATCCTTATCATTATCACCCATCATCTTCATCCATCCTTCGCCGGTGTGGAAGCAACGGGAAGCTACACACCTACAATTCCCTAGTATAAGCTCCAAGCATAGCTTGAAAATGCTATGATTGCAGTGAAGGGCCTGCCTTGGGCAGAATATTACTATGGATGGATTGAACATAAAATCAACAGTTTTCAAACTATTTCCTTGCAAAATAAATAGAACATTGAATAATAAAGTCCATAATACAAACAAAATTAAAATTATATAAAACAATGGCAGTCCCTGTCCTTTTGTATGGCAGTGGATCTTGGATTATCACTACCAAAACAAGAAGTAAAATCCAAGCATCCGAGATTAATGTTTCTTAAGAAGAGTAAAAGGACGCACTAGAATGGACCACATAAGAAACGAGGATATATGTGAAGAACTGCAGATCTACTCCATAAAAGAAATATATATTTAACAACAAGATTCAGTGGGAAGAACATGTAGAAAGAATGGAAGAAAGAGATTACCGAATAAAATCTTACATTATTTTCCGAGAGGAAGAAGAGATGTCGGACGTCCTCGGAAGAGATGGTCTTAGATCTATTAGTGAGACGGAACAGGAACTAATGCCTAAACCAGGAATTGGAGAAGAAGAAGACGTCTCTAAATTTAAATCTTCTTCTCTTCTTCATCTTCATCTTCTTCTTCTTTCTTCTTCCTTCCTTCCTCCAGTATTTAGACCAAGGCCTGTTACGACCTATAGAAAACTTTCCCTCCAGCGTTCATAGGACCGGCGGGCCCCGTTGATCTTCGTCCTCTTGGTATATATCCGATTTGAACTCATCTCTTTCACGGATGGTGTTTCCAATTTAGTTGGTACTGTTTTAATATATTCCAAAATTTGGCGTAGTCTCCAATTCTTTTAAGATATCGGTGTTCCTTTTCCGATCCCATCTGGTGACCCGCTGTTCTGCGCTCTGAATCTCATTTCACAAGCCGTTATTCTGCTTCATATTCTCTTTTTAGTGTCCATGCTTCATTACCATAGGTCAAACACTGGTATAGCCAAAGTGTTACATAAAAGCAATTCTGGTGTTTTTTTGTACAAGAGATGGTTTCATAACTTGATTAATAATTCCCAAACTTTTATTATAACTGGAATTTCCCGGAAGGATCTAAATTCATCTGACCATGATAATGATAACATTCGCCATGTTTGGTATGAATATGCGTTTGAATGTCGGTGTTGACTCGCAGGAGGTCATGACATTGACCTGACCCCTCATTCGGGGAGTTCCTCCATGTGCTTGTGTGGTCAAAAATAATGTGTGTGATCCATAGTTAAAAATTCCTCTCTCGACAGGTCGTGTCATTGTTAATGGCCCCGGTATTGTGTGGATTGTGAAAGCAACCTGTAAGGTTAGAGGTTAAACTACGATGAAAAAGAAGGGAAAATAAACAGCCTATCTATATCAATTGCCTAACGGCCAGTAGTATTGAGCCTTAGCTCTCCTTAAGACCTTTAGCCCTCAATAAAGAGGCCTCTAATTAAAAGTTGTCGACCTCAAGACCCTAGTAATACCTTTGTTAGACCATTGGGTCGGTTATGTTGACCGCATTACCATTCATGACATCTGTGGCAAATAAGCGTAACTAATTTAACTTAGTCTAGTAACCCCTTACAAAGTGAAAGGCTAAGGCTCAAGATTGGTCTAAGCCACTGTTGTGTTTAGGTTAAGGGACTCTCCTGGCGCTTCATTATAATTATCACCTCATCATCATTGTGGTAACGTGTGTGGCATTAGTAATTCCTAGAATTAAAATTAATTTGTTATTGATTGGGACCACACAATAAGCAGTTATATAGTGACTACCTGTAACTCAAAAAGGGTTGACTGGTACAGGTATTTCACTTAAACCTAGGGAGTGAAACTACTTACTTTACTCACTGGCACTATCAACCCGTAGGTTCATGGCCGCGCGGACATAAGCTCTCCATACGTCCCTATCCAGAGCTAATGCTTTCCAATCATTCCCTGTATACTCCACTTCTTCCCCCTCAAATCATAGTTAATGGTGTTCTCCCCCACCTCATTCTTGGTCTACCAAGTGGGCGTTTTCCCTCTGGCTTTCCTACAAGAAGCTTCCATGCACGTCTTTCATTCCCCATACGCGCAACATGTCCTGCCCAGCGTAGTCTACGAGACTTCATCATCATCATCATAGTACATTCACGAATTTAGGTCATTTGTTGACCTGTTTCGGCCTCAAGAGAAACACCATCCAGAAGTCTTTTGAGTGGACGTCCTGGTCTTCTTCTTCCTGCAGGTTGATATCTTAACATTTGTTTGGGTATTCTGTGATCTTCCATTCGAGCAGATCTAAGTCTCTGTATATCCTTCTGTTTCAACGTCCATACTTCGCTACCATACAAAAGAGTTGGAAGAGCCAGTGTTTTATACACTTTCAGTCTTGAATGCTTTTGGACTAACTGTGGCTTGAAGATAGAATTTATTAACCCTAAAATTCTTAAAAAATTAGATATTTTTGCATTTACATCCTTTTCTTCTTCATATGAGATATTGCATCCTAGATATGTAAAATTATTCACCTGCTCCAAAATTACGAGACTTAACTGTTCTTATTATATCTGGCTTCCTATAAAGACCAAGTAGTTCATTGTTATGTAGTCTTCTCCATTCACCTGTCTGTTCATCTCTCTTTGGTCCAAAAATTTTCCTAAGAACTTTATTCTCAAATACCCGTAATCTCCTTTCCTCCCTTAAAGTAAGAGTCCATGTTTCACACCCATATAATATAACTGGTAGAATAATAGTTTTATATATTTTCAGCTTAACGTTTTTTGAAAGGAGTTGGGACATTAAAAGTCTCTGCAATGCATAATAGCACGCATTTCCAGAATTGAGCCTATGTTTAATTTCTTTGTGCATCTCAGGGAAGTGAAACTAATGCTTTTTATTAAGGTGTAAATCTGATTGACGGGTTGAAAATGGTCAGTTTTGCTAAATGGTAATTTTCTAACCTAGCGAAGGGAAATGTTTTTTTAAAATGTGTATTATTTAGAAAAAGTTGTAAGTCTGACTGACGGGTTGAATATGGTCAGATTTGCAAAACAATAAATTTTGTTAAAAAGGAATACTTGAGCCAATTTTAAAACTTCCTTGGAAAATAATAATAAAAGGCCAAGAAATGTTATTGTTAACAGAGTGTGGTCAGTAGCTCCCATACGAGTACATACAGAGAGGAGCCATTTGCTCTCATACGATCACAGAGTGAGGCCAGTGCCTCCCTTAGGAAAACAGAGTGGGCTAATTGATCATATTACGAGTATTCAGAGGAGCCAGTTGCTCCCATATTATTACCTAAAAGTGTGAATCAATCTGTCTATTCTAGGGGAAGTCTAGATTTGTTCAAGTAGTCTACAAGATATTATTAATTTGTTGTGAATATTGTGCTGTTCATAAGAGGTTAACAAAATAAGTCCTTTTTAATTAATTATACAACTCATTGTTACTGATCATCGAATTCCTTGTCCTTCACACCGGTAGAACCCAGAAATAAGCTTATAGCTCATGAAGGCTAAAGTGTCTAGAATATTTTAGAAAGGGAAAGAAAGTACTCACCATCTTCTTTCTCACTCATACGCATATCTCTTCACGGTGACAGCGGTAGGGCAGACACTCTCTGCAGTGAACATAGATCAGTGGTGGCATTCCCTTCTTCTAAAGATTCTTCCTGGCAAGTTTCTATGTCTTCATTTTCATTTTCATCGTCGTCGGTATCGTCTAAATTTATTTCAAACCGATCACTAATTTCGTCCATTAAACCGTCTGCCTGCCAATATGACTCTTCAATCTTTTCAGTGTGTTCACACGCTCTGCAGTCACTTTTAACAGAGCACTCTGAACCAGTCGCCACTGACAAATATTACCTGACACAAAAGTGACTGGACGGAAGTGGGGGGGTTGGTGGAGTTTTTCTAGCATTCCTAAGTAATTTTACAAGGGTAGCCCATTGTGTTTTGCGAAGGGTGGAAGAACAGTTCTCTAGACGAGGATAGCAGAAATCATGCCAACTTAGTTCTTTTACACTATAATCTAAAACACGACGCCTGAAGAGACCCTCGTGCCTACACGAAAGCCTGCTGCAAACGTAACTCCACCTTCCAGGTGCCTCAACCTAAGAAATGGATTAGAATTCCGCAATGGCAGGGAATAAAGTCTGAAATGTCATAAAAGACAACCTAGTGGCATTGGACAAACAGAGATATATCGTAATACTTTTTAAAAACCCCATGCGTTTAAAAATGAAATAGACCAAACATTGCGGTTGCTAGTCAATTTTTAATTTTGATTTCAGGTAAATCCGCCACTTATTAAAAAAATCGGCGTATGGCTATGTCGTAGACAAACGTAGTAGTGAAAAGTGCACTAGCTGTTGTCCAATGTGTCTTCACAATCGGAGATCGCACATAATCGATGTTTATACAGTCCGACGTTGATATAGAAGCGATTGCATCATCCATTTGCCTAGGCTCGGCCGCCCCAGCTGCAGATAGACTGACGCCTTCGTTGATCCGCTCGGACGCCTTCATTATTTTACGTTCCCGGCATCGCTTCAGTCTGTCATATGTTGCTCTTGAGAAGCCATTTCCAACCATATACGATCTCTAAATTTTGATTTGGTTTTTTGACGAGTACAGACCGACATTGCATTATTTATTTTTACCTTTTGCTTTTTTTTATTTACATATAGGGCCTATGCTACAACCCGTGTTTCACCAATGGTATATCACGGGATATTTACAGTTTTACAATTGTTCAATTATTCTTCTAGTTGTTCTTGTAGTTGACGGAAGATCCTCGTAAGAAATTCTGCAACGTTGACTGTGTTAAAGTGGAATTTCAGAATATTTGGCGGAGTAGCAATTTGTAGTATAGCTGGTCGATCTCTGGAGAACATGTTGCATTCAGTCATCAGATGGTGGGCAGTCTGCAGTGATTTTTCTGGGCAGTTGCAATAAGGTGAAGCAGTTTTGTTCATTTTGTGTAGGTAGGATTTAAATAGTCCATGGTTGGTGAGAAATTGTGTGGTTATATAGTTAGGCCATAGAGATAGAGAGAGTCTATATGGTATGTTGGGGATGAACATTTTGGTATGGAAGGCGTCATTTGATTTGGTATAAATTAAATTCCTGATTGTTTCATAGTATTCTTTTAATAACTGCTTAACACAATATATATATATATATAATATATATATATATATATATATTCACTATGACTATTTCACACTAATGTTTTATATACGCAATCGATAGATCTTGACGAGAGCTGACGATTGAAACACAAACGAACTTCGTAACTTCTCCGAGTCAAAATGTATACTAAACGAAAATTATGTGACAAAGCGAAACGACCTCAAAATGGCGTCGCTCCCCCTCTACCGCACGCGGTGCATCAGAGTCCACACTAAACGTAATAAATTATTTGATCCTTTATCTATCGAATTATGTAATTAAATTTTGTATTTAGATGATAGCTATGTAGCTGCAACACCAAACTGTATCCCATGATTTTGTTATCATCAGTTTTATGAATTACCTCCCACTGTGGACGCATAATTTAAAGATGTATTCACGTCAAAATTATATTTATCTTGTTTGCAATTCCTTGTACGTTCCAACATCCAATATTCATTAACCTTTTACTGCTAGTTCGTTGTAGATAATTCCGTCCGGCATTTTTTTTTTTAGATTTTTTAGCATTGTATATTATTCAGTAGAATGAGGAGCTGGCCTATTGCTACAACTCCCAACCTGGAGGACCAGGTAATTTGTAATCAATGCTGCCTTCCTCTAGCCTTTAGTGAATCAACACTGAACTACAAGGCAGTAGCTGTTAATTTTTTGGTTCGCCTCGGGTATTTCATTTCCCCGATACCACCGATATCTGGGAAGCATTTCCCTATCCATCACCTCTGTAGGCGCCCGATGGGGAACTAACAACTCCACAATTTCCCTTAATTGGAAAGCTAATGGAAGAAATGGAAGATGCAGACCTAGAGAACGTTGAATAGATGGAGTGAGGAGAAGTATGGAAGCTAGAGATTTGAGGGAAGAAGATGCTCTAGAGAGGAACTCTGGCGACAAATCACTTTGGGTTGAAGGAGAAGCACTGTATTGTGGAATATTCCTAATAAAAAACTCACGTCAAAATACTTCTCATCAGCACAAGTTTCAAAACAGCGAGTTGGTACAACTGGCTGAAAAAAAAAGAAATATTACAATATTTTTACAATTTGTTTATAATTTTACAGAACATTGAATCAAATGTAAAATCTGGCTTGCGATTAAGAGATTGTGACAAAACACATGCGTAGCCCGGCGAAAAATCAAGAGTTTTTACATTCGCTTTGTCTGTTCCATCAGAGAGAGAAAATGATTTCACTAAACGGATACGGACATCTGTAGACTAACTTTTGAATTAGTATTTAATTAGAGAGCGAAACAGGAAGTTTGGTGATGGAATTAGAAGCAATACACAAACATTGTGTTAACATTTTTAAAAAGTTGCTGCTACGCCAACTGTTACAACAACAGCCTTTTGAAATAACGAAATGCTTTCTGTAGAATTAAACCGCATAATAACAAAAAAATACTATTCATTATTTAATATGTTAAGTTTTTATCTTCTGGAATTATTTCTTCTTCTTCCTTTCCAGGATTATGTCAATGCGACCTGTTCCGGTCTCAAGTCCATTGTTTCCTTGGCCGTCCCAAAGATCTTTTTCCATGTGATTTGTAGGCGTTGATCTTTTTGGGTAATCTTGTATTGTCCATTCTGTCTAAATGTTCTCTCCATTGGTATTTGTGCTCTTCTAATTTATCGAGTATTGAAAATATCTCCAGTTCATTTCTTATTGATTCATTGTGTGATCTATCCATGCGTGTACATCCTTTTACGGAACTTAAAAATTTCATTTCAGTGGCTTAAATGTGTGAGATATATTTTTTTTGTAAGTACCCAAGATTCAGATCCATATAAAAGAACAGGAACAGCCATAATTTTATAAAACCTGAGCTGAGTTTCTCTTCTAGTCTTTCGGAGGGTTCTTCTTATGGTGCCACACATCATTTGATATCGGTTTAATTTATTGTGTATATCCCAATCGTAGCTCTATGTTATATATGAACCAAGATAGTTAAAGTGTGCTATCTGTTCTATTATTTCATTATTGATTACTATTTTTGCTCTGACTGGCACCTTGCCCTGAAAAGCCACAATTTTAGTTTTTGTAGTTGAGACTTTGAGATTATAATAGAGTCCTAATTGATTCAACATGTAAATGGCTCTTTGTAAATCATCCTCTGACTTCTGTATAATTACCAGATCGTCTGCATACATTAATTTATTCATATACATTTCCTTATTAATTTGTAATCCTATGGGACTTGATTTTTTCCAATTTCGTATAACTTCGTCAAAATATATATTAAACAATGTAGGTGATAATGTACCCCCATGTGGAACTCCTTGATTTATTAAAATTTCTTCAGTGGAATAATGATCTTAATTAAGAATAATTATTTCTGCCATCATAAAAATTATGTTTTATACTAGAGCATGCGATCAAATCTTTAGAGTATGAAGAAGGCCTACAACTCAATGATATTAATTATATTCTATAGTGTTCTGCCCAAGGGCAGGTCTCTCACTGCAAACATAGCATTTCCATACCATGATTTGCAGCTCTACTAGGGAATTATATGTGTGGTAGTTTCCCATTGCTTTCCACACCGGTGAATGGTGATGATTATGGTCAGATATGTTCGGGGACATTTTGGGCATTAAAGCTACCTGACATTTGTCTTACAGCTGAGGAAAATACTCGAAATAAACAGATATTGGTAAAAGTAAGCTGTCTAAGAAGAAAATGTAAAAATCATAAAAATCACCCCACGCTTTTGATGGTAAAATTATTTTCTTTTTGTTGATAACTCTAGTTTTATTCTATATGTGTTGGAGATGATTTTTTTGTTGACCACTTTATTTTATCCCAAGCGTATTGGAAATTAAAATTATTTTTCATTTTTTAGTTTTCTAATAAAGCGTGTTCTTTTAGTTTTTTAAAACTATTATTTATTTTTTAGTTTTTAGTTTTAATATTTTACAGAATAAGATAAAAATGTAAATATCTTTAAATTCGATACTATTGTAGTATGAGCTAAAAGTAATGCTCTTCTATAAAAAAAAACCCCTCCCAGCCGAATTTGAACCAGCGACATATGGATTACTGAAATTATATACCACTAAGAATTCACTGCTCTACCAACTGAGCTCTTACAACGATTGACTATAAACTCGACAAGTCCGCAACGTATTATACCAGTTTTCATTTTTTTGATTTTCGGATGATTCTGGCCAGGATTTTAGAAACAAAATATGAAATTATTGTATTGTCACGGGTCCTCTACACGTATACAAAGTTTCAAGTCGATCCAATGTTTCTAAGTGGGTGAAAATCGCGTTGAAAGATTCCGTTACATTGATACAAAAACACGTTTTTTGATTTTCTGATGATTATGGCCAGGATTTTAGAAAATAAATATGAAATTATTGTATTGTTACGGGCCCTCTACATCTAATAATCGAAAATTCATTGCTTCTCTTTCGTTTTGTGGAATTATGTATGAATCAAGTATACAAAGTTTCAAGTCGATCCCATGATTTTAAGTGGGTGAAAATCGCGTTGAAATATTCCGTTACATAGATAGATAGATAGATAGATATATACAGGTCAAGCTAATATAAAGCGTGTAAAAAACCTTACCCAGGAAGCCTGTCCCGACCGGGACAGTGGAATAATCTTCACCGTCGTTATTATAATTCTTCTTTAGCAAATACTTGTAGATTAATATAAATCTACTAATAATTAATTTTAATTTCACTCAACCCAATGTTGGAGAGGAATTCTGGAACGATTGAGGAGTGGTTGCTTCCTTCCAAGTGAAGTTATCTTGCAGGAATGATGAAATCGCCATCTTAACATTATTAAAAAGATATTATTAAGTCACGTGAACATATGCTTTATCCGTCTAGACTTAATATTACATCAAACCTAACTGGTCACATGCAGGTTTTAATTACTTTTTTGTGCGAAAGTGCGTTTTGTCGTACTTACCAACAATGGCGGCCATTATTGAAAGTTGAACTTCCTACATTTTGGGGTTGCCAACCTAAATAACTATACTATGTACAATCTATATACTGTACCGGGAATTGTTGAGAGTATCTTCAGAGTCGGGCTGAACTTATGATTTTAACCGGTGATAGATAAGGAACTATTTAACCCATTGGAGACTTTTAACGAGTCTCCCTCGTGAGCAGGTAGAAAGACCAAACAGCTCAACAACGACCTACACTCGTTATTGTGCTAAATACCACCACTATAAGAAGTTGGCACTCTCTTTAGTGATTAAAGTTTTCTGTTCGCCATCTGTAAATGTTTTGCAGGTTATAAAAGCATATATGTAGGACTAGTATATTGTAGAGTTTATTATAGAAATAATTTATAGAATAATTTACTTTTTAGGTACTTATGATGGTAATATATATATGTAGTTTCAATGTTTTATTTTTCGAATATCATGGCTGGTAATATAACTTTTTTAGAAATACCCCTGATGAAGTGAAGGCCTATTTTACAGTATAAGTCAAGATAGAAAACCTAACATAAAACGGTTCTGGAACAATAGACCAATTTTATAAATGCCCATTTACAGCAAAACTGTGCCTTTCAAAAGTTTATTCCTAATTTCGATGTTTCTTCACTTCAAAGACAATGAATTCTTAATTAGAGATGACAGAATTTACTAAATTAGACCTGCTGTAGAGTATTTGAATACAACATTTCTGTCCTTGTATGTTCAAAGTGAAGACATTTCACTTGAAAAATCTCTTACGAAATTACGAATTAGACTGGCTTACGATCAGTTCAAAATCTGTAATCGGAATAAAACGGCGCGATTTGGAATAAAATATTAGAAATTGTGCGAGACCTCTACGGGATATGATCCAAATAAACACTGAACGAGATGCACCAGAAAATTCAGATTTTACTGTAAATTAGAGTGCAGTCCTAGAATTAGCAAATCCGTCGTAGACAAAGGTTACACATTACAATTAGACAACTTGAGTTCTCCTAATTTATTTTTAGAGCCCAATAGACGAGAGACATATTAGGGACAGTAAAATCTAACAGAAGAAACATACCTATGGATTTAGTGAACATCAAATTAAAAAAAAAAGGAGAGGTAACATTATCTAGTCGTAGACTTCCTGCATTGAAGTGGAAAGATAGGAAATACGTTTATTATTATCATCAAAACACGAAAATGCCGACATCACTGTCACCAGTAAGAAGCAATGGAAGAATAGAGGCAGATAACAAGAAGAAAAATTCACAAAGGCTAAATGTATTCTAGAATACAATACAGAAAAATTGCTTTTTTACATTATCGATAATTTGAGAAGAACTTTCTATGATTTGATAATGTATAGGTCTATGCTTTTATATATTTAATTTCATTTATTTTTATAATATACTGTATTGTATATTCTTCTTATTTTTACAGTTCCTGTTAGAGCATATGATTCATGTTTACTTCAAATTTAATGACCAAGAAATGTTAGTAAAGGACGGTTTTTGAAAGGTTTGTCAACTTTCACAGCCTTCAAACTAACAATAAATAACGGTTAAATTACACAAAAGAGGGTTGTAAGCAGGCCACATTCCTTTGCAATTCTTAAAAGTACAAAATACTACAAGAAAAAACAGGGGTAAACAAATTATCTGAAATTCATAAGTTCTGAGACGCAGAACGCATGATCTGGGTATTCTGATTTAAAACCCAGTGCAGCGCTGAGGTGATTTAAATGGGTTTCCAGTGAACGTACCAGGCGATTTAAACGTGTCTGCAATGGGTTAAGGCAAATAGTGATCAAACTAATTTTAGGCGACGTGATAGATGGATTTTATTAATTTTCTTTTCTCTCAATAGTAAATTATACACTTTTACCTTATAACTTGGCTAAGAAAGGAGTCAAAACCACGACTCAATTTTAATAATGCTTATCGCGGATCTTTCTTTTGTACGTTCTCCAAATGGCAACACTCACCCTACTCACTTTGACTATCGGTTCTGCAGATAGGGCACTTGCCCCTCTTGCTTGACTATCGGGGAGCACTCGCTCCACTTGCTTGAATATTGAATATAGGTTCTTCGTATAGGGCACTCGCCCTACTTGCTTCATTTTTAACTTACATAACATTTTATATTAACTATTTAAGAAAGTCGTCGATTTGACTTATTTTTCCGTCGCCATTACAATTTTTATACAAAATTTTCATTGGATAAAATAAATATTTTGACAAAATTTTCATTGGATAAAATTAATCTTTTGACACACCTCTATAGGCTACATGTGCAAGTCGATATAGGCCTACTAGATTTAGGGCGTGGCCTTTTACATGACTATCTTATTTTCAAGTTTTTCGAGGTCAATAATCTCTCTAGCTGCCCGCTATGTTTCTGGAAGCTACATTATTATTTTCAGTTTGAAGTTTCTTAAAAGCAATAAACCAACCTTTCATCCCTCCTAACCGTATCAACCTTGAGGATTTGCATAAAGTCTAAGACCGCAATAAAACTTATCCTCCAAAATACGTAACATATGACCATGCAACAAACTTAAGTTATTTATATTACTTCAGACACCCTCAAATAACTTAAAACGCCGCTGTCTTAAATAGTTCCTTATATATCACCAGTTAAAATCATAAGTTCAGCCCGACCCTGAAGAAACATAGAGGAACTCATAGGTCGTAAAATCTTAGGTTCAGCCCGACCCCGAATATACTCTCAACAATTCCCGGTACAATACATTATACCAAACAAATCACTGCACTTTAAATGAACTGAACTTTATTTGAAACAATATAAAACAATAAATACGTACTTGCGACCATGTTATCAATAATTGTCCTCAAGGCCTCCTGTTGTTTCAACTAATAAACAATGCCCACACTGTTAACGTTAGTCAATTGTTTATAATGAACGCAAATATTTTCAACAAAGATGTTATTATTTTACTATTATTTATTATTTTGAAAACACCATCGCGTAAAAAATAATGTACAACGCACGTTTGTGAAGTGTTTTACAGAATCACATTTTTCATCGATTCTGTAAAAACCACTTCCTAACCTTGCACCGTAATATACTATTATTACCAAAAAATTAGTTTACTCTATTTGTGCAAAATATAAATTACACTGAGCAACAAAAAATAAACTTTTTTGTTTTGTCTCAGAAAGAAAAATATGTGATTCTGATAGTATTTTTCTCCTGAATTCAAATATGTTACCGGTTTTTCTCCATCACGCAAGATTTCCGAGAGACTATAATTTCAAACACTTTAATATTTTCTACATTCGTAACTACACGATATTCGAACAATCGGACTCACCGAGAAAGTAAGAAATGACGATGTTCTGTTATATTTCGCCTGTGGAGCATCCCTTTTGATGGTCCAACAATAATCGGCCAGCATATTAGGATTCCATTTGACTTGATATATCTTTTCCATAGCTGAAACCATTTGAGTTAGCTCATTTGGTTTTATTTTACAATGGACAAATGGACGAAAAAAGTTTATTAAAATGATAATTATTTAAATCCGTTAATTGAAATTGAAATTAAAAAAAAACTGTGGGTGATGGAGAAATTCCGAATACATATTTGAAAACACGATAAAAAAACTGTATTAAGTACAACTATTGGTACTCAATGAGACAAAAATCATGTTGACCAGTGTTATTTAGGTATATTTAAATTTTAATAAAAGAAGATGTCATAAATCTATACAACAATTATTTAAAATAAGTTTTAAGGGTAATAATTGTTTAGAAGATCTTTATCTATTAAAACATTTTATTCACTCCTATACTAATTATCGTTCTGTTTTAGGGAAGTAAGTTGAATTTACCAGAGGCCTTGGTATCCATTGACAACGGCATGTAATTGCTCAACTTACTTCCCTAAGAAAGAGAAGTAATTGACTTAATTAATAATGTAAAAATGTTACCTTAATGAATAATTTTCATTTATATTTTTCGACTTTGCTAGTAATGGAAAATGAACTGCAGCATTCGCCGCTTCCTCTACATCACAGTTAATCATACGTATATGTAATTAATATGCAGTCTGAAAGTATTATTTAAAATGTCTGCCTCTAATTCAGGCAACAATAAACAATTGCAGTTGTTTTATTAACATTTTCTTGCTATCAAACAATTGAACTCTTCAAACCAAGATATAAATTCACACGAAATATAAAAATTAAACATAATTATTAGTACAGAGGTGAATAAAATTATACTAACAATTCAGGAAGTAAATACATTACTAGTCTTGAACTTATTTGCTATCCTTCGCTGAAGCTCGGTCTCAAACACGTCCTCGACTAGTAATGTACTTCTTACTTCCCTTGTTGCATACATAACTACTATATTACATCCCCTCACAGTAATTCTGCCCGAGGGCAGGTCCTTCACTACAATCATAGCATTTTCATGCTATGCTTGGCAGCTTTACTAGGGAATTATAGGTGTAGTAGCTTCCCGTTGCTTTCCACACCGGTGAAGGATGATGATGGTAATGATAAGGATGATGATGTGGGCCGGATGATTTTCGGGGAACATTGAGCCCTAAGCTTTCTGACATTTGTCTTACAGGTGAGGAAAAATCCCGAAAAAACCTCCCCCAGGAGCCTCTCACGACCCGGGAATCGAACCCGGGCCCGCTGCGTGACATGGCAGCACGCTACCTCGAGACCACAGCGGTGAACACGATTATATTATTGACTTTTTTTTTCTACTAACAATTTAACAATAAATCTCCTTCTTCTTCTTCACTTCCTGGTTTAGGCAAGAGTTGCCTGTTCCATCTTCACTAATAGATCTAAGACCATCTCTTCCGAGGACGTCCGACATCTCTTCTTCCCTCTTGGAAAATAATGGAAGATTTTATTTGGTAATCTACTTTCTTACATTCTTTCTACATGTTCTTTCCACTGTATCTTGTTGTTAAATATATTTTCTTTTATGGAGTAGATCTGCAGTTCTTCACGGATATCCTCGTTTCTTATCTGGTCCATTCTAGTGCAGCCTTTTATTCTTCTTAAAAATTTCATCTCTGCTGCTTGGATTTTACTTCCTTGTTTGGTAGTGGTAATCCAAGATTCACTCCCATACAAAAGGATAGGGACAGCCATGTTTTTATAAATTTTTAATTTTGTTAACAAGAAATCTTTGAATTCTATTTAATGTTAAATGTATGCATTAATATTTGTATAGTATAAAATTAATAATTTATTTTAATTTTTTGACTTACTCTTTAATATCCTGCTTTAACATTTAGTTTATTTAGGCGTAGCAGCGCACGCTGGGTATTAGCTAGTATATTAGTACAAAATTATAACTATGGAAATAAATTTTGAAGAGTTGGTAATGAAATTCTGTTGGCTTCATTGGAGAAATCTGTAATCCGCTACATGCTCGTCCTGCAACTTTCTTTCGCATTTACATATTCAATTTGCATCCTTCGCGAATATATTATGCAAATATTTGATATAATAAGTTAGTGAGCGCTAACTGGTTAAATTCAAGTGACGAGTTATTTCGCTTGTCTGAATAATTTCTTCCGAAACTTCTGTTCCAACATCCCAGATACTAAATATGTGCATCAAATATCACAGTCGCTGCTTTCTAAAGTTTGAAAAATCGTAATGGAAGTCTGTCTAGGGGGGAATCTCTCTGGAAGTTTAATTATGAAATATAATACTCAGCTGAACAAATCGAAGGGTTCCGCAATTAAAAGTTGGCTCTGACATCGTTAAAAACCATAGGATTGTTAAGAATATAGAACTTGTTTGTTTCCATGACAACTTCTTATTTTTTTCAGATCATAAAATCCATCTTTATATATATATATATATATATATATATATATATATATATATATGTCCATATGTGGTCTCGAGGTAGCGTGCTGCCTCGTCACGCAGCGGGCCCGGGTTCGATCCCGGTCGGGACAGTTTTTCTGGGTGAGGTTTTTATCGGGGTTTTTGCTCACCTGTAAGACATATGTCAGGAAAACTTTAAGGCCAGAACGGTCCCCGAAATTACATGGTCATCATCATCCTTCTCATCATCATCATATATCATCATCATCCTTCACCGATGTGGAAAGCAACGGGAAGCTATCACACCTATAATTCCCTAGTAAAGTTGCAAGCATAGCATGAAAATGCTCGTACTATGGATGGATATATATTAGGGTTATAACTTTTTGGACTTTTGTGAAATAAAATATTTCCTGTGCAATGAATGCGTGAACTTTTACTTAAAACCATTGAAAAAGGCCTTCATTTCATTGGGCTTCAAGAAAAGGTCACTCCTAAATTGATATACAGATTTTAGAAAAGAAATGGGAATATAATAGTACTGTACATCAACTATACGTAGACTTCAAAAAGGCATACGATTCAATTAAGAGGGAGGAGTTATATACTATCTTGCTAGAGTACGGAATTCCTAAAACGTTATACTTATATAGGCAAACAGTTTTCGGATACTTTTGAAATCCACAATGAGTTGAAGCAAGGAATGCACTATCTCCTCTGCTATTTAATTTTGTACTAGAGCAGGCCATTAAATCTTTAGAGGATTAGGAGGCCTAAAACTCAATGATATCAATAATCTGTTGGTTTATACTGATGATGTAGTACTATTGGCCGGTAGCGAGGAGATACTAAAGGACAACACGTACACACTACTGAGTAACACTAAGAAATTGGGACTGGAAGTAAATATCAATAAAATAGATATATGGTCACACATAAAATTACATTATATAATGGAAATTGACAGCTAATGACAAATGAGAGAAATTTTGAGGAAATGGCTGAATTCAAATACCTAGGAACAATAATCACAAACAGGAATGAGATGCATAAGGTTCAATTCTGAAAATGCGTGTTATTTTACATTACAGAGACTCTTGATTCCCCAACTCCTTTCAAAAAACGTTAAAATAAAATATATAAAAAATATAATTCTACCAGTTATATTATATGGGTGTGAAACATGGTCTCTTACTTCAAGGGAGGAAAGGAGATTACGAGTATTTGAGAATAAAGTTCTTAGGAAAAATGTTTGGACCAAAGAGAGATGAACAGACAGGTGAATGGAGAAGGCTGCATAACAGTGAATTGCATGGTCTTTATAGGAAGCCAGATATAATGAGAACAGTTATGTCTCGTAGACTGCGATGGGCAGGACAAGTGGCACGAATGGGGAATGAAAGACATGCATGGAAGCTTCTTGTAGGAAAACCAGAGGGAAAACGCCCAGTTGGTAGACCAAGAATGAGGTGGGAGAATAACATTAACTATGATTTGAGGGAAGTAGATTGTACGAGGGATGATTGGAAACATTGGCTCGGGATAGGGATATATGGAGAGCTTATGTCCGCGCGGCCATGATCCTACGGGTTCGATAGTGCCAGTGATTTAGTTAGTTAGTTAGTTAGTTAATGGTATTGCATTTTGATAACATGTATTTATTCATGAATGAGTGTTGCTCTTATTTTCCGCGTTTTGTCCAAAAATTTACCCAAGTTTATCAAATTTTCTGGATTTACCATTAACTCGTAGCATGCCAATATTTCACGATTTGAATTTAAAAATCTTTCCGGTAATAACTGACGCCTCCAATATTCTAAATCGTTTCATTTTCCCACATATGTATCTCGTCGTCAAAGCTCCCGCACATATAGTACACTAGGTAATCCGGGCGTTTGCAGCTACCCCTAAATTAATGAAAATCTATGTTTTTTAAGTTTAGTTGAATAAGTAAAACAAGAAACATTATAAAATAATATCTGATTTATTTTACTATACCACCGTGATGGTTACTTACGTTGTCCGCGAATCTATTCATCCCAATCGTCTTGGCATAACTGAGCTTAAATACGAAAAATAATGTGTTTTTACCACGCTTTTATATTAGCTTGACCTGTATCTATCTAATCTATCTATGTAAACGGCATATTTCAACGCGTAGTGGTTCCTCACACCCACTTAAAATCATCGGATCGACTTGAAACATTGTATACTTGTAGAGGACACGTGACAATACAATACTTGCATCATATTATTTTCTAAAATCCTGGCCATAATCATGAAAAAATAAAAACAGTGTTTTTGTAGAAACTTTACCGGTAGCTTTCAACGCTATTTTCACCCACTTAGAAACATTGGCCTCGACTTGAAACTTTGTATACTTGTAGAGGACCCGTGACAATACAATAATTTCATATTTATTTTCTAAAATCCTGGCCATAATCATCAGAAAATCAAAAAACGTGTTTTTTGTATCAATGTAACGGAATCTTTCAACGCGATTTTCACCCACTTATAAACATTGGATCGACTTGAAACTTTGTATATCGTGTAGAGGACCCGTGACAATACAATAATTTCATATTTTGATTCAAAAATCCTGGCCAGAATCATCCGAAAATTAAAAAAAAATGAAAACTGGTATAATAGGTTGCGGACTTGTCGAGTTTTTAGTCAATCGTTGTAAGAGCTCAGTTGGTAGAGCAGTAAACTCTTAGTGGTATATAATTTTAGTAAAATATTAAAACTAAAAAATAAAAAATAAATAATAGTTTTAAAAAACTAAAAGAACACGTTTTATTAGAAAACTAAAAAATGAAAAATAATTTTTAATTTTCAGTACGCTTGGGATAAAATAAAGTGGTCAACAAAAAAATAATCTCCAACACATATAGAATAAAATTAGAGTTATCAACAAAAAGAAAATAATTTTACCATCAAAAGCGTGGGGTGATTTTTATGAATTTTTACATTTTCTTCTTAGAGAGCTTACTTTTACCAATATCTGTTTATTATCAAATATATTAATTGATATAGAGCACCCCAACGCTTTTGATGGTAAAATTATTTTCTTTTTGTTGATAACTCTAATTTTATTCTATATGTGTTGGAGGTGATTTTTTTGTTGACCACTTTATTTTATCCCAAGCGTACTGGAAATTAAAATTATTTCTCATTTTTTAGTTTTCTAATAAAGCGTGTTCTTTTAGTTTTTTAAAACTATTATTTTTATGTTTAGTTGAATAACTAAAGGGAAAAATAATTATAAATTCTATCTATCTATCTTCGGGTTTTTACAACTGCTGCCGTCTTCCCGTGCCAAACCTCCAAAGCCTACGGTCTTGGGCATCTTCGATGCTTAGCCCTCTAGCTTGCATTACTGTCTTCATGTTTTCCTTCCATGTTAACCTTGGTCTTCCTCTTTTCTTCTTTCTGTTAGGATGCCATTCATATAGTTGCTTCGGCCATCGCTCATCTTCCATTCTTAAAACATGTCCTAACCCACTTTAATTCCTTTTCCTCAATTCTTTCAATTATGCTTTCTTCTGCTTCCATTTTGTTTCTAATTTCCTTATTTGTGACACGTTCTAATTTAGACTTTCTGGCACTTCTTCGTAAATAATCCATTTCTAGAGCTATTAGTCTATTCTTGTAGTACTTATTGATTGTCCATACCTCACTTCCGTACATTGCAACAGATTCCACCAATGTTTTACCAATATATTTTTTTGTGTCTTTCCAAATATGCTTATCCCACCATATGGAATTTAATGATGATATTATTTTGCTACTCAATTCAATTCTATGTTTTATGTTCTCTTTGCCTATACCTTCGATGTTATCCATAATCATTCCCAAATATTTAGTTTGTTTCACTTGCTTTATTTGGATTCCATCTTCCAATACTAAGTTTTCTCTTTCATTGCTATTTATTGCCAGATATTCTGCTTTTTGTAAATTTACTGTGAGACCCCATGATTCATATGTGCTTTTCAACCTTTTTATCATGAATTCCATATCAAAATTGTTAATTATAAATTTATATCATATTTATTTTAATATACCTCGTGCTGATTACCCAAAGTTGCCCGGGAATATACTTATCCCAATAGTCTTGGCATAAATGATCTGAAAGACAAAAATCGGTATTGAGAGTTATCCGTAAAAGAATATCTGTCGTGTGCTGCTACGCCTGTCCAGGAATCTACTTATCTCGATCTTCTTGGTATCAATAAAAGACAAAAAAAATGTATTTGAGTTATCCTTAAAAGATAAACATATTCTGTCGCGGACTCTTTTATAGAGTTTTGTGAGATATTCAATTCTGTGTACATTTAACTTCTGGCGCGACAGGCCTACAAAGCCCTTAGCCGGCTGCTGGCCTCACATCCACATGTGTCAATCACAGAGGTAGATGATAATCAGCCAGTGTAGGGGTGACATGTGGTCAGCATGTCGAGTTCCCCAGCGGTTACAGCTGGTTTTCTCAACCTGGAGCCGCTACTTATTGTAGCTACACAAATGCATCACGATGCTGGGTGGGCACCGGTCCCATACCATGAGAAAATGTCTTCCCCCATGGAGACTCGAACCAGCGCAAGTCCCGTACCTCTGCGCCAAGGCTTCCTGCCTTAACCACTCGGCTACGGCGCGGGACTCTGTGTACTTTAATGTTGTGTATTTGTTATTGTTTAGGCAGCATAAGCATGCAAAAAGCTACTTTATTCACGTTTTTCACTACAATGGGCGAGTTTTAAGGTGAAGTGGTTGAGTATTACAACTGTCTTATAGTCTATAACCTTCCTGGGAAACTCCTGAAAATTTTGCAAAAAGCACCATTACAATCTGATGAACTGTTATGGCAGCGCATAAAGTACGAACAAACCAACATTCAGTTTTATATATTAGATTGCGATAAATATAATACAAAGAGGATCTGACTGTATGTCCCTAGGGATGTAGCTTATCTCTGTCCCGAGGTCACACTTGTAGAGTTGGAATGAATATGGTTATGACCGTGTGAATTAGATTGTGGACAATCGTCGGGCAGGGAATCATAACGTGGTTTCAATAATGATAAAAATACACCTTTTGTTTACTTTCAACACTAGTTCTCTGACATATCGTTTTCTACGAAACATAAACATTCTGCTATTTACTAAAATGGTCAGAAAAAAATACTTACCTACTCACTGGCACTATCGAACCCGTAGGTTCATGGCCGCGCGGACATAAGCTCTCCATACATCCCTATCCTGAGATAATGCTTTCCAATCATTGCATGTATAATCCACTTCCCTCAAATCATAGTTAATGTTATACTCCCACCTCATTCTTGGTCTACCAACTGGGCGTTTTCCCTCTGGTTTTCCTACAAGAAGCTTCCATGCAAGTCTTTCATTCCCCATACGTGCAACATGTCCTGCCCATCGCAGTCTACAAGACTTAACTGTTCTTATTATATCTGGCTTCCTATAAAGACCATGAAGTTCATTGTTATGTAGTCTTCTTCATTCGCCTGTCTGTTCATCTCTCTTTGGTCCAAAATTTTCCTAAGTCCTTTATTCTCAAATACTTGTAATCTCCTTTCCTCCCTTAAAGTAAGAGTCCATGTTTCGCACCAATATAATATAACAGGTAGAATAATAGTTTTATATATTTTCAGTTTAACGTTTTTTGGAAGGAGTTGGGACATCAAGAGTCTCTGTAATGCATAATAGCACGCATTTCCAGAATTGAGCCTATGTTTAATTTCTTTGTGCATCTCATTCCTATTTATGATTATTGTTCCTAGATATTTGAATTCAGCCACTTCCTCAAAACTTCCCTCATTTGTCATTAGCTGTCCATTTCCATTACCGGCATATAATGTATTTCTATGTGTGACCATATATTTAGTTTTATTGATATTTACTTCCAGTCCTAATTTCTTAGTGTTACTCAACAATGTGTGCGTGTTGTCCTTTAGTATGTCCTCGCTATCGGCCAATAATACTACATCATCAGCATAAACTAACAGCTTATTAATACCATTGATTTGTAAACCTTCCTCATTCTCTAAAGATTTAATGGCATGCTCTAGTACAAAATTAAATAGTAGAGGAGATAGTGCATCTCCTTGCTTCAACCCATTCTGGATTTCAAAAGTGTCCGAAAACCATTTGCCTACACGCACCCTACTCTTCAAAAATACAATTTAAAATATTGTTACCTCTATTTATCGAATTTTGAATAACCTTAAGGTTATTTAGATTGTGCTCATGAAAATATGAAAGAAAACTAACACATACACACATAGGTCTAATTATAATACTTACTTCTTACACGTCAGTTACTTAATATTACTTTTGCGCGGTAGTGCGTTTTGTCGCACTTACCAGCAATGGCGACCATTATTGAAAGTTCAACTTCCTACATTTCGGGGTTGCCAACCTAAATAACGATACTGTATATTACATTTACATCCATGTGCGGGAAGTAAAACCACTGCCCTCTATGTATACTACGTTCAATGTATATACAGAAAATATCCAAAAGGTAGTGTTAATATACATTATACGAAACAAATCACTGCATTTTAAATGAACTGAACTTCATTTGAAACAATAGGGCCTATAAAACAATAAATACGTACTTGCGGCCATGTTATCAATAATTGTTCTCAAGGCCTCCTGTTGTTTCAACTAATAAACATTGACCACACTGTTAACTTTAGTCAATTGTTTATAATAAATGGAAATATTTCCAACAAAGATGTTATTATTTTACTATTATTTATTATTTTGAAAACACCATCGCGCAAAAAATAATGTACAACGCACGTTTGTGAAGTGTTTTACAGAATCTCGGAAATTAAAAACCTCGCTATCGCTCGGTTTTTAATCATTTTTTCCTCGATTCTGTAATAACCACTTCTCAACCTTGCATCGTATACTATTATGGAAGGAAAACATGAGGATAGTAATGCAAGCAAGAAGGCTAAACGTTGAAGATGCTCAAGATCGTAGGCTTTGGAGGTTTGGCACGGGCAGACGGTAGCAGCTGTAAAAACCCCAAGATAGATAGAGATATGTTATATTATTTTTATTTTACTTTATTCCATGTTTTGTTAGTATTAACAAATGTTAGACCACTTCGCCATTCTCTTTTGTATGAAGTATTTCAACTATGAATCACACACATACTCTTTTGACCACACAAGGACACGGAGGACCTCCCTGAATGAGAGATCAGCTCAATGTCAGGCCTCCTCCGAGACAATACAACAATAACTTAAAACACATCATTCACACACACCTTCATGCTAAAAATGTGGTATATGATATTGATGAATATGATGGCCAGATGATGTTCGGGGACAGTTTGGGCCTTAAAGTTTCTGACATTTCCCTTAGAGGTGAAAAAAAAATTAAAACTCATCACCCAGGAAACCTGCCTTAACTGGGGACTGAACCCGGGCCTGCTGAGTACGAGGCAGTGACGCTATCCCGAGATTACAGCGGTGGACATATATATCCATCCATCCATAGTAATTCTGCCCAAAGGCAGGTCTTTCACTGCAATTATAGCATTTTCATGCTATGCTTTGTAGCTTTACTAGGGAATTATATGTGTGGTAGCTTCCCGTTGCTTTCCACATAAATATATATACACTAGCTGGCCCGGCGAACGTCGTATCGCCTTTAAATATTTTTACGTTTATTTTTTCCGATGTTTTAATAGTTATCTGCTATTCGGGGCGGAAACAAATCCAACAAATCAAAGATCATAAAAATCGGTCCAGCCGTTCTTGAGTTATAAATAGTGTAACTAATCCGACTTTGTTTTATATATATATATATATATATATATATATATATATATATATATATATATATATAAAAGTCCCGGCCACGCGTTGCTGTGGCTAAGGTATACGTTAAATTATGTTGTAGTAAACTAAGTGAGAAATCTAAATCAGAAAGTTGTTGTTTTACGCAATATTTTAGTTTTGGTACGTTAACTACACCCGGTATAAATATGGGTGGTGGTTTACGTGGAAGTGGTTTTGTTGATTGAGATGAATTTATGTTGTCTGCATTCTCAGTATCATCCATAAGTGTATCTTAAGGATTATATGCATTTATTGATGGAATTATTTGAGGAGGCTTGCTGATTTCATTATACTTTCGTTTTTTTTTTCTACGAACTTGTTGGCAGTTTGGATTCTCATCATCATCAAGAAGTCTCTGTATAGTAATATCATATTTTGATATATTATAGTCATCTTGTTTTTCATTTAATTGAGGCATGGAGATTGTTTCTGTAATATTAGGCATATTATTATAACTAACAGACTTACTTACAGTTCTGTTATTCCGTTCCTTAGGACCTTCATATGTTTTTAAATTGACATTCTTCTTAAATGTAAGATTTATGTCACATAGGCCTATACCATTTGCGGAAATTCACTTGATATCTTATCATTCATGGTCTCTATAATTGATTCGCCATATTGTTCCATGTCCCTTCTCGGTCCAGTTAAATTTAAATTAAGTTGCTGTCTTTCAGCCAGATTACTTAAAACTAATACTTACACACGAAATTAATATTATTATCAATATATTGAAAATAAAATAAACACTGAACACACTTAAATTATGAAATAATCAATATTTGTAATTCAATTGAAATTCGCGGATGCAACAAAAAGCACAGCCACCTGGTTAAATAATAAACCAATTACCTTACACCGTCATCTGTTAGAATCGTATGGAACTCACAGATAATTATAAATCTTTGTTAAATAATAAACAAATAATTTGCAATAAAAATAATGCGACTAAACTTAGTTATAAACAACAGTAGGTCTCAAGTTGGATCAAACAGCACACAGTGTGCAAAATTTTATTAAAATCGGTTCAATAGTTTAGGATTCCATCGCGGACAAACAACGTGACACATAATTTTTATATATTAAGATATACACACACACATTATGCAAAGCATAATAGGTCTCAAGTTAGATCAAACAGCACACAGTGTGCAAAATTTTATTAAAATCGGTTCAATAGTTTAGGATTCCATCGCGGACAAACAACGTGACACATAATTTTTATATATTAAGATATACACACACATTATGCAAAGCACATCTAGAGGAGAAATAGATCCAGAAACAAAAAGCGTATTACTCGAGTATTAAAATAAATACACTGTAGATGTTAAAAATAAAAACAGATTTTATCTGGCATTCAATTTATATCCTAAAGGCAGAACTCTCTTCCATGCATTCAATCATTTATCCGTGACTGCGTGATATTTCCCTCTATTTGTCTGTGATATCGCAGTACTATGAAGCCTGAAGCACAAAAAAATAAGAGGGACAGAATAAAATTTTATCTTGAATACCACAAAATATACAGCATGCCCAAAAACTCTCCATTGCGTCATAATCCGTCAGGACACAAATTAATTATGTTAAAAAAATTCTAGACTGACACACTTCCGAGCTTAGTTCCAGATATAAGACTGCCTTTTCATTGGTCGAATAACGGTTTACCTTTGAGCGTGTAAAAAAATTTAGTTTGCTCACAAAACTCTAAATAAAGGAAATAAAAAAATTAAAATACATTATTTAGCCCTGTCTATGTAAGTTATAGGAGAGAAACATAAAATATATAGATGTATGGATCAGAATGTTGGACGATCACTAAAAGACAAGAACAAAGATTGGAAGCTGCTGAGATGAGATTTTTAAGAAATATAGTAGGATATACTCTGCTGGATAAGAAAAGAAATGAAGATATAAGAAAGGAACTAAATATTTTCATACTTACAGACCGAATAATTAAATATAGGAACGACTGGAAAGAACATATTGATAGAATGACAGAAGGAAGATTCCCAAAATTATTGCTAAATTATAAACCGCACGGAAGGACAAATGTTGGACGCCCACACAGAAGATGGTCTCAAATTTTAACAATTCTAGCTTTCATGAAACCTGAACGAGCCAACAGGCTTAATCCCTGGATGATGATGATGATAAAATATATAATTATAATTTTAATAGATTAAATACGCGTTTGTTTTATTCTTACGCATGCGCAATGCAGGATACGTTGAGAACTTCAGTTTTTTTTCAAAATGGTCGCTTTTGTTCATTTTCTTAAAACATTGGAAAGGAAATAATTTGAAAAGCGGAGAGAAACAAATTACTTTGAATGTTTTCCAACAGTTTAGTGAAAAATATCATGCATTAGCCATTGAGGATGTGGTGAAAATAACAGCACAATTTACAGGTGAGTCGGCATGGTGCATATAGTCTGCTCGTAATGAAATTTTACCGCTGAATAAATGATATCTATCGACATCATGGGAAAAGCGTAATGTCTGATTAGGTAGGCCAGTAGAACTTTTTGTCATAAATAAATAAATAAATAAGAAATGGAGGAAGTTCCTAATTACAGATATCATCTTACCTTGTATTCAATCTTATTTCCAGTAAAATACGATGTTGCCTAAGAGCAATGTTTCTATCGATGACAGTTCCGTACATAGTTCAGTCATATGGCGGGTAAAAGTATCACCACGGTTTCCCCAATAGACGGAGTAATACTTAATGCAAGTTTTTTATACTACAAATGGAACTTAGCTCGGAATTAGCATATGGACAATTATTCACGGGATAAAAGATCATTGGGATGACAAGTATTTTGGGAACACCGCGTGAATCAAACTCTCACATTATACCAGCCGCAGCGAGAGAATTTAAAATCATGACTAGTTATTAGATTTATCATCATCATCATGAACAAATTCGTTTTAGGCCATGTGGCCTGTACGGTAAACCTAGCGAAGATGGTCTTGATCTTTCCACCGATGTTTTGGTCTTCCTTGGTCCCTATGTCCAGTTGGGGTATATTGGAATGCCAATTTTGGAAGTCTATTTCTTGTCATTCTTCTCAGATGATTAGATTTATATTTCTATTAATTTTACTTATTGAGTATGTACGATAATAATAATAATAATAATAATAATAATAATAATAATAATAATAATAATAATAATAATAATAATAATAATAATAATAATAATATAAATTTCGAAAGAATACCAGAGCAAATATTGCCTAAAATAGTTATGGAATGGATCCCAATGGAAAGGAGGAAGAGAGGAAGACCGAAAAAAAAACTTGAATAGAAGGGGTACAAGCAACTACGAATATTAGAGGATTGGAGGAAGATCAATGGATGGACAGAGAGGAACGGCGTTTGGTTTCCGGAAGACGGCGGCAACTGCCATGATACCGGATGATGATGATGATGATGATGATGATGATGATGATGATGATAAATTAAACGAGAAATACAAATTGATACATTTACCTAACACGGGGTAATGATCAAGCCAAGGTTAGAGCAAATATAAATTTAGATTTTTTAAAAGATGCTACAAATATAGTCTACTAAGTAATTTAGTTTACAGGCGGCATCATGACTCAGGAAACCTGCCTGCAACTGTTTCCCTCTGGTTTAAAAAATGCATTGTTTGTGCCAGGTAGAGCCGGGGAGTTGTCGTTAAACGCTTTTAAGACGCCGCTCTAATAATCAAAAACTGAAAATAGTTATCTGCCAATAATGTCTTCGCATTTTTAAATGACAATGTAGAGATTTGATCCTATTACCAACATTCAACTTTGATACCTCAAACCCAACTCAACCCCGAACAATACTGGATAAATTGATATATTTAGCGTGAAAGAGTTTCTTACCATTATCTGTAAACTATTTATTATTTTTTCCATGTCAACTCCACGTGGATATAATTATCTTAACAGCGTTGCAACTTTTGTCTTTTGCAGTATCTTTAGTTGGTAAAAATTATTCTAGTGAATAAAACATGACAACGCCGCTCGATGTGCTAAATATTTATGCGTGCAAAATAGACCTATAGTCCATGAGGGCTAAAGTGTCTAGAATATTTTAGAAAGAGAAAGAGAGTTCACCATCTTCTTTCTCACTCATATGCATATCTCTTCACGGTGACAGCGGTAGGGCAGACACTCCCTGCAGTGAACATAGATCAGTGGTGGCATTCCCTTCTTCTAAAGATTCTTCCTGGCAAGTTTCTATGTCTTCATTTTCATTTTCATCGTCGTCCGTATCGTCTAAATTTATTTCAAACCGATCACTAATTTCGTCCATTAAACCGTCTGCCTGCCAATATGACTCTTCAATCTTTTCAGTGTGTTCACACGCTCTTCTCCAATTTTCTGCAGTCACTTTTAATAGAGCACTCTGAACCAGTCGCCACTGACAAAAATTACCTGACACAAAAGTGACTGGACGGAAGTGGGGGGTGGAGTTTTTCTAGCATTCCTAAGTAATTTTACAAGGGTAGCCCATTGTATTTTGCGAAGGGTGGAAGAACAGTTCTCTAGACAAGGATAGCAGAAATCATGCCAACTTAGTCCTTTTACACTATACCTAACCACAAACCAAAGCGCCTGTAAACTATAGTTCGTCTGGCTTAACTTTGCAAGGAATTTGTAGAAAAAGACAACTGTTCTCACTTCTCTCACTCGCACCAGTGTTTTCGGTTTTTCTTCACCATATGTTAATAGAGTGAAGGAAGAAGACGAAAACTGACAACAAGGTGGGTTCTTTCTTTTGTAAGCGGTCAAGGATATACCCTTAACTCCATCTCTCTCTTTCTCATGTTAAGCCAGATATATAATAAATAACTGAGCCGACAATACCTATAAGGTGAGAGGTTAAACTGCTCTAATGGAATGGAATGTATCTTCAGCATGTAGGAGTAATCTCGTCCGAATTTTAAAAAAAATAATAATCCTACTAAAAGCAGTATCTAGTGAATTAAACACGCAACTAAATTATTTTCCAATAAATTGAACATCAAAAATCGTTGAGTTGGCAAAACCTTTTTCATTTCACATTTTCCTCATTCAGGATTAAATAAATCATGAAAATTCTCAACGATTTGCGAGATTTGTTTTTGTATTGTTTGTTTATAGAGAGACTGGTAATAAAGTTAACTAAATTTTGCTGGTTCGGCTGAAAACTGCGGCTACCTGCTTCCTGTGAAATGATTACTTTCCCAACTCAAAGAGCTGTCAAAAGCTCCATCTATCTCTTTCCCTCTTTTCTACTCAATGAAAGTTACCAATTGTGACAAATGCGAGGGAGAAAACTGGCCTCCGCTGATGGACAGCTTTTTTATGTTACACCATCCACATTGAATGCTGATATCATTCCAATAGCTCCTGTACGTATCGCCAACGTTCACTGGGAATTCTAAAGTTCAGTCTTGAACGAATCTGACACATGTCATTTAGAGTTTTGACGTACTGTTAGGGTAAGGTTGTCTAATCCGTGAAAGTTTTTTTTTTTACTTTTTTGTGAAAATGTAATTTTTTTATTTGATCTAATCTGGCCCACGTCATTTAGAGTTTTGACGTACTGTTAGGGTAAAGTTGTCTAAATCCGTGAACGTTTTTTTTACTTTTTTATGAAAATGTAAAAATTTAGATATGAACGAATCTGACCCATGTAATTTACTGAGTTTTGACGTACTGTTAGGGTAAGGTTGTCTAAATCCGTGAAAGTTTTTTTTTTACTTTTTTGTGAAAATGTAAATTTTTAGATTTGAACGAATCCGACCCATGTATTTTACAGTCTTGACGTACTGATAGGGTAAGGTTGTCTAAATCCGTGAAAGTTTTTTTTTTTGCTTTTTTGTGAAATTGTAAAATTTTAGATTTGAACGAATCTGACCCATGTAATTTACAGAGTTTTGACGTACTGTTAGGGTAAGGTTGTCTAAATCCGTGAAAGTTTTTTTTTTTTGCTTTTTTGTGAAAATGTAAAATTTTAGATTTGAACGAATCTGACCCATGTAATTTACAGAGTTTTGACGTACTGTTAGGGTAAGGTCGTCAAAATCCGTGAAAGTTTTTTTTTTTTGCTTTTTTGTGAAAATGTAAAATTTTAGATTTGAACGAATCTGACCCATGTAATTTACAGAGTTTTGACGTACTGTTCGGGTAAGGTTATCAAAATCCGTGAAAGTTTTTTTTTTTTTTGCTTTTTTGTGAAAATGTAAAATTTTAGATTTGAACGAATCTGACCCATGTAATTTACAGAGTTTTGACGTACTGTTAGGGTAAGGTCGTCAAAATCCGTGAAAATTTTTTTTTTTTGCTTTTTTGTGAAAATGTAAAATTTTAGATTTGAACGAATCTGACCCATGTAATTTACAGAGTTTTGACGTACTGTTAGGGTAAGGTTGTCTAAATCCGTGAAAGTTTTTTTTTTTTTGCTTTTTTGTGAAAATGTAAAATTTTAGATTTGAACGAATCTGACCCATGTAATTTACAGAGTTTTGACGTACTGTTAGGGTAAGGTTGTCTAAATCCGTGAAAGTTTTTTTTTTTTTGCTTTTTTATGAAAATGTAAAATTTTAGATTTGAACGAATCTGACCCATGTAATTTACAGAGTTTTTACGTACTGTTAGGGTAAGGTTGTCTAAATCCGTGAAAGTTGTTTTTTTTACTTTTTTTGTGAAAATGTAAAATTTTAGATTTTGAACAAATCTGACCCCGGTAATTTACATAGTTTTGACGTATTTTTATGGTAAGATTGTCTAAATCCGTGAAAGTTTGTTTTTGTAACTTTTTTGTGAAAATGTAAAATTTTCGATTTGAACGAATCTGACCCAGGTAATTTCCAGATGCTTTACGTACTGTTAGGGTAATATTGTACTACAAGCCGTGAAAGTTTATATTTTACATTTTTTGTGAAAATGTAAAAATTTTAGATTTGCACGGAATCTGAATCTCCCCATGGTATTTACAGAGTTTTGACGTACTATTGGAGCGTTAAGGTTGTCTAATGGCGTGAAAGTTTTTTATTTATTTATTTTTTTTTTTTTTTGCTTTTTTGTGAAAATGTAAACTTTTAGATTTGAACGAATCTGACCCATGTAATTTACAGAGTTTTGACGTACTGTTAGGGTAAGGTTGTCTAAATCCGTGAAAGTTTTTTTTTTTGTTTTTTTGTGAAAATGTAAAATTTTAGATTTGAACGAATCTGACCCATGTAATTTACAGAGTTTTTACGTACTGTTAGGGTAAGGTCGTCAAAATCCGTGAAAGTTTTTTTTTTTGCTTTTTTGTGAAAATGTTAAATTTTAGATTTGAACGAATCTGATCCATGTAATTTACAGAGTTTTGACGTACTGTTAGGGTAAGGTTATCAAAATCCGTGAAAGTTTTTTTTTTTTTTGCTTTTCTGTGAAAATGTAAAATTTTAGATTTGAACGAATCTGACCCATGTAATTTACAGAGTTTTGACGTACTGTAAGGGTAAGGTCATCAAAATCCGTGAAAATTTTTTTTTTTGCTTTTTTGTGAAAATGTAAAATTTTAGATTTGAACGAATCTGACCCATGTAATTTACAGAGTTTTGACGTACTGTTAGGGTAAGGTCATCAAAATCCGTGAATTTTTTTTTTTGCTTTTTTGTGAAAATGTAAAATTTTAGATTTGAACGAATCTGACCCATGTAATTTACAGAGTTTTGACGTACTGTTAGGGTAAGGTTGTCTAAATCCGTGAAAGTTTTTTTTTTGCTTTTTTGTGAAAATGTAAAATTTTAGATTTGAACGAATCTGACCCATGTAATTTACAGAGTTTTGACGTACTGTTAGGGTAAGGTTGTCTAAATCCGTGAAAGTTTTTTTTTTTTGCTTTTTTATGAAAATGTAAAATTTTAGATTTGAACGAATCTGACCCATGTAATTTACAGAGTTTTTACGTACTGTTAGGGTAAGGTTGTCTAAATCCGTGAAAGTTGTTTTTTTTACTTTTTTGTGAAAATGTAAAATTTTAGATTTGAACGAATCTGACCCATGTAATTTACAGAGTTTTGACGTATTGTTAGGGTAAGATTGTCTAAATCCGTGAAAGTTTTTTTTACTTTTTTGTGAAAATGTAAAATTTTAGATTTGAACGAATCTGACCCATGTAATTTACAGAGTTTTACGTACTGTTAGGGTAAGATTGTCTAAATCCGTGAAAGTTTTTTTTTTACTTTTTTGTGAAAATGTAAAATTTTAGATTTGAACGAATCTGCCCCATGTAATTTACAGAGTTTTGACGTACTATTAGGGTAAGGTTGTCTAAATCCGTGAAAGTTTTTTATTTATTTATTTTTTTTTTTTTTTGCTTTTTTGTGAAAATGTAAACTTTTAGATTTGAACGAATCTGACCCATGTAATTTACAGAGTTTTGACGTACTGTTAGGGTAAGGTTGTCTAAATCCGTGAAAGTTTTTTTTTTTGTTTTTTTGTGAAAATGTAAAATTTTAGATTTGAACGAATCTGACCCATGTAATTTACAGAGTTTTTACGTACTGTTAGGGTAAGGTCGTCAAAATCCGTGAAAGTTTTTTTTTTTTGCTTTTTTGTGAAAATGTTAAATTTTAGATTTGAACGAATCTGATCCATGTAATTTACAGAGTTTTGACGTACTGTTAGGGTAAGGTTATCAAAATCCGTGAAAGTTTTTTTTTTTTTTGCTTTTTTGTGAAAATGTAAAATTTTAGATTTGAACGAATCTGACCCATGTAATTTACAGAGTTTTGACGTACTGTTAGGGTAAGGTCGTCAAAATCCGTGAAAGTTTTTTTTTTTTGCTTTTTTGTGAAAATGTAAAATTTTAGATTTGAACGAATCTGACCCATGTAATTTACAGTTTTTTGACGTACTGTTAGGGTAAGGTTGTCTAAATCCGTGAAAGTTTTTTTTTGCTTTTTTGTGAAAATGTAAAATTTTAGATTTGAACGAATCTGACCCATGTAAATTATAGTTTTGACGTACTGTTAGGGTAAGGTTGTCTAAATCCGTGAAATTTTTTTTTTTTTGCTTTTTTGTGAAAATGTAAAATTTTAGATTTGAACGAATCTGACCCATGTAATTTACAGAGTTTTTACGTACTGTTAGGGTAAGGTTGTCTAAATCCGTGAAAGTTTTTTTTTTTTACTTTTTTGTGAAAATGTAAAATTTTAGATTTGAACGAATCTGACCCATGTAATTTACAGAGTTTTGACGTACTGTTAGGGTAAGATTGTCTAAATCCGTGAAATTTTTTTTACTTTTTTGTGAAAATGTAAAATTTTAGATTTGAACGAATCTGACCCATGTAATTTACAGAGTTTTGACGTACTGTTAGGGTAAGATTGTCTAAATCCGTGAAAGTTTTTTTTTTTACTTTTTTGTGAAAATGTAAAATTTTAGATTTGAACGAATCTGACCCATGTAAATTACAGAGTTTTGACGTACTGTTAGGGTAAGATTGTCTAAATCCGTGATTTTTTTTTACTTTTTTGTGAAAATGTAAAATTTTAGATTTGAACGAATCTGACCCATGTAATTTACAGAGTTTTTACGTACTGTTAGGGTAAGGTTGTCTAAATCCGTGAAAGTTTTTTTTTACTTTTTTGTGAAAATGTAAAATTTTAGATTTGAACGAATCTGACCCATGTAATTTACAGAGTTTTGACGTACTGTTAGGGTAAGGTCGTCAAAATCCGTGAAAGTTTTTTTTTTTGCTTTTTTGTAAAAATGTAAAATTTTAGATTTGAACGAATCTGACCCATGTAAATTACAGAGTTTTGACGTACTGTTAGGGTAAGATTGTCTAAATCCGTGAAAGTTTTTTTTTTTTTACTTTTTTGTGAAAATGTAAAATTTTAGATTTGAACGAATCTGACCCATGTAATTTACAGAGTTTTGACGTACTGTTAGGGTAAGATTGTCTAAATCCGTGAAAGTTTTTTTTTTACTCTTTTGTGAAAATGTAAAATTTTAGATTGAACGAATCTGACCCATGCAGTTTACAGAGTTTTGACGTACTGATAGGGTTTTCTATAGTGCTCTGCCCTAGGGCAGGTCCTTCACTGCAATCATAGCGTTTTCATGCTATGCTTGCAGTTTAACTAGGGAATTATAGGTGTGGCAGCTTTCTATTGTTTTCCACGACGGGCATGATAATGATGATGATAAAGATGATTATGATGACCAGATGCTGTTCGGGGACCTTTCGGACCTCAAAGCTACCTGACATTTGTCTTGCAGCTGAGGAAAAACCCCGAAAAAAAACTTCGCCCAGTAAGCTTGTCACCTCGAGACCACGGCGATGATACTGTTAGGGTAAGGTTGTCTGAGTTCGTGAGTTTTTTTTTTTTTTTTTTGCAGATGTTAACATTTTCGATTTGAATGAGAAAATGACACATGTATTTTACAGAGTTCTGACATACATTAAGGCAAGGTTGCATAATTCCGTGATATGTTTCCTTTTTTTCGTGAAAATGTAACATCTTATATTTGAACGAATCTGACACGTCATATAGACATATGCTGTCGCGGACTTTCTTTGAAGATTTTTTTTAGATATTCAATTCTGTGTAGGCTACATTAATTTGCTGCATTTGTTACGGTTTAGACGGCGTAAGCCATTGAAGCGTCCAAAGCGGCTTTTTGAGTGCACCGAAGCATTTTTTTTTTTTAGCTGCGGCCTTATAGTTCGTAGGTAATATATTATGTACGTTGTCACAGAAAAATCATCAAAATGATCGTGAAATCTCCATTAAAAACGGTCACATAGTTTTTGAGTCCATAAAGGATAGACAGGTGGACTCACGCTCATTTTTATATATAAATATTTCTTCAAGGACAGTCAGAAAAGAGAGAAAAAATACGTCTTCAACCACTTTCAACATCCCAATGGTTTTTTTATGCTTCATATTGGTTTTCAAAAGGTGCGCAAAGCAATAAAATGAAAACAAGAAACATTATGCCATAACTGGAGTAATCCAGGAACTACTTTTTCATCATCATCATTGGCGGAATATCTCATCCCTGAGTCCTGCCTCCCCAAGGAGCTCCTCCAATTAACTAGGTTTGTACCTCTTTCCACCAATTTCTCAATCCCAACTCTCTAGCATCTCCATCCACCTCATTCCTCCTTCATAGTCTCGGTCTTGCTCTGTTTCTTCTACTTTCTGATTGAGTAGACCATATCATATTACATATTTCTTACTCTTCCTTTCTTCGTACATGCCCTGCCCAGCGTAATCTGGTTAATTTCATAAATTTATAAAACCCACATCATTAAATAATGTATACAACTCCTGATCACAGGAACTACTTTTTAAAATATTTTCCTATTTCTGTGACAACCAAATTGGAATTTTATCGCGGAATTAGGGATATCACGGATAGGCATATTTACCCTACCCTTCAATTACTTTTAAAAGTAATCAAAATGTGATACACACAAGAGTAACTTTAACCAGCCAAATTGGAAATTGATTGCGATTTCAAAAGTTAAAGTGCGTCCTTGACTGTTTATATAACTGAATAACTCTCATTACTTCAATACTTCATATTTATTTAAAAAAACAGGAAATGTTCAATATTTTGTTGAAAGCCTCAAATTCTGATGTAACGCACTTCGTATCAAATTATACTACGTTTTAATTAGAAATGGACAGAAACCAATTAATATTAGCTTTCGAAACGTGAAAAATATTTCATTTCATTTTTTTTATCAAACAACAATGTAAACAATATTTAATAAACTAACTAAAACTAACTCACTGGCACTATGGAACCTGTAGGTTCAAGGCCGCGCGGATATATGCTCAACACATATCCCTATCCTGAGCTAATGTTTCTCAATCATCTTCTTCTTCTTCTACTACAAGGTTTAGGCTATGCAGCCTGTTCCGGTGAAGTTAAAAGTAGAGTCCATCTTCTACGTGGTCGGCCAACATCTCTTGTTCCTCTGGGATTATACAGGAAGGTTCTTTTTGGTATTCTTTCGTTGTTCATTCTCATTAAGTGTTCTGTCCATTTCTTATTATTTTCGCTGATTTTATCTTCAATTTTATATATATTTAATTCTTCTCGTATAGTTTCATTCCTTATTCTATCCGCTCTTGTGCATCCTTTCACAATCATCCCCTGTATAATCTATTTCTTCAAATCATGTTTAATATTATTTTCCCAACTCATTCTTGGTCTACTAAATGGGCGGTTTGATCTGGTTATCAGACAATAAGCTTCAATGCCCCACTTTCATTCCCCATTCGTGCCACATGTCCTGCTCATAGCACTTTACGAGACTTGACCGTTCTTATTATATTTGGTTTACTATAAAATCATGTAGCTCATTGGTATTATAAAAAAAAGTTTATGTAGAACATTCAGCCTGCATATGTTTGTGCTCGCAAAACTCGAAAAGTAGTTTATCGAATGATTTGAAACTTTGATACAACGTTGTATTCGGTACAACGAATTTTCGTCCACCATTACAAAAAGCCACACTACTGCTCAAGAAAACCATGCAGAAATATAATCTCAAAATTTCAACCAAGAAAATAAAAACAGTGGTCTTTCGGGGAAAATATGCAGTTCAATCGAAAATAGATTTGAACGATGAAATTATCGAACAAGTACAGAGTTTTAGATATTTAGGATGTCAAATGTCTTACAGTTGGGAAAATTATATACATGAAAAAAAATATAAATTATTATAACTATTAAAAGAACAATACAGACAAAAACAACAAGAGAAACAGTATTAAAGTTTTAAAAGGTAATGGTAGCTCCCATTGTGGCATATGGATCAGAGAATTTGGCCATGAATAGATCAGACACAAGATTACTAGAAAAGTCAGATATGAAGTTCCTCAGATACGTTGCATGATATACTCTAAGAGGCCATATTCCTAGTGAAACAATTAGGCAAGAACTCAACATTTTAATTTTAATGAAAAAAATACAAATCTATAAACAAAAATGGCATGGAACATATTTTAAGAATGGACTCTTCTAGACTAACAAAACAAGCACTATTGTAACAACCTCAAGGCTATAGAGATGTGGGATGTCCTAGAATACGATGGGAAGATGGATTCTGAGAGCGGTAAAGGCCGACGCATACCATGATGATGATGATGATGATGATGATCTATTATGTTCTAAAAGCATTAGTTGTAGGAGTTCACTCGATTTTTGCAAAAAGTCAAACAAATTTTAGCAATCATAAAAATTGCTACACCTCTTCCGAACTAAGTTCCAGTTGTAATATAAACAAACCAGATTTATGACTATTTTCGTTGATCAAATCCGTGTAAAAAATTTGGTTCGCTCACTAACACTCAAAATAAATAAAATTAATAGAAATATGTATTATCTAGCAAATATCTATATAAGTTATATGGGAAAAATCTTAAAATATATAATTACAATTTTAATAGATTATATAGGCCTAAGTATTGTTTTATTCTTACGCATACAAAATGCAAATACGTTGGAATTTCAATTGTTTCAAAATGGTTAAATTTCTGTAGAATTTCTTAAAACATTGGAAAATAAATAATTTTAAAAAGCGAGAGAAACAAATTATTTTGAATATTTTCAGTTTAGTGAAAAAATCCTACATTAGTCACTGAGGATGTTGCGAAAATAACAGCATAATTTACATGGTGTCAGCATGGAGCATAAATTCTGCTTGTAATGAAATTATACCCGTAAATAAAGATTATGTATTGACATCATGGAAAAAGCGTAAACCTCTGATTAGGTAGGCCTATATACAATTGTTCCTGCTAATGACGTCAGTGTTAGATGCAGGACATTAGACACATATATAATTTAATACACAAGTGATCTTCTTGGTGATAAAATATTAAAATATATATACAGTCAATATGCCCATTTCACCAATTAATGTTTTAAAATGGTCAACAAGTTTCCACAGCCAAGCTGTCATTCTCAAGACCAGATATTGACTGAAGACAAAATTGATAATAATTTTTTTTAATTATCAATTTTGTCTTCAGTCAATATCTGGTCTTGAGAATGACAGCTTGGCTGTGGAAACTTGTTGACCATTTTAAAACATTAATTGGTGAAATGGGCATATTGACTGTATACATATTTTCATATATAATTGTTTATCATAAATGAATAAGAAATGAAGGAAGTTCCTAATTATTGGTACCATCCTTTATTGTATCAATCTTATTTCCCGTAAAATATGTAATAACAATGTTTCTATTGTAGCTTACACAATTCAGTCATATTGCGGTTAAAAGTAGCAATAGACGAAGTTGGCGGAGTAATATCTTAGGAAGTTTTTTTTTTATTTCAGTACAACTGGAACTTAGCTCGGAATTAGTATACTGGTATCTAATTGATTGTCATCTATTACGTTAAAATTGTTTTCTCCTATTCTCCCATAATAATATTCTTGGAATTACGACGTTTTACTATAAAACAAACTGGTATATTAAGAGGAAACTTTGTATTTAATTCGTTTTCTTTTATTAATATAATTTAATAGAATTATTCATATAAATATATATCCATCCATAGTAATTCTGCCCGAGGGCAGGTCTTTCACTGCAATCATAGCATTTTTCATACTATGCTTTGCAGCTTTACTAGGGAATTATAGGTGTGGTAGCTTCCCGTTGCTTCCCACGCCGGTGAAGGATGATGATGATGATGATGATGATGATAATGATAAGGATGATGATGGCCATACGATTTCGGGGACCGTTTTGGCCCTAATGTTTTCTTACATTTGTCTTACGGGTGATGAAAACCCCCGATAAAAACCAGAAAAACTGCCCAGACCGGGGATCGAACCCGGTGCCCGTTGCGTGACAAGGCAGCATGCTACCTAGAGACCACAGCGGTGGACAAATATATGTATATATATAAAGAAGCATTACTGCTATACTGTAAATATTATTCTCTTTAAAATGCTTACTTGTAATAGAAGCCGCGAGATGGCAGTGAGATCGATTTTCCGTTGCCTCTCATAATTGAGAAACCAATATAAGGTCCATGCATTGTAATTCTGCCCGAGAGCAGGTCTTTCACTGCAACCATAGCATCTCCATGCTATACTTCTCAGCTTTACTACGGAATTATAGGTGTGGTAGCTTCCCGTTGCTTTCCACCAATATAAGGTAGGAAATATATATTTTTTGTGATAGGAACCTGAGTGGACTAGTGGTTATGTCACTAACGAATAAAGTTCAAATCCCGGTTCAGGTGTTCATTTTTTCTTTTCATGTAATATATATATGTGTGTGTGCGTGCGTGTGTGTGTGCGTGCGTGCGTGCGTGCGTGCGTGTGTGTGTGTGTGTGTGTGTGTGTGTGTGTGTGTGTGTGTGTGTGTGTGTGTGTGTGTGTGTGTGTGTGTGTGTGTGTGTGGTGTGTGTGTGTGTGCGTGTGTGTGTGTGTGTGTTTATGTGTGCGTGTGTGTGTTATAATTATATTTTTAACATTGAGCAATGCAAGCATCGATAAAGCGTCACTGCTATAAAGTAAAAATATTATCTTTAATTTGCTTACTTTTTATAGTCAGCTACTAGGTGGCAGTGAAGACCGAGTTCTCGCGACATCTAATAATAATGGAGAATATAATATATATAAGAAAAAATAAATGTTTGAATTTGATTCGTGTGTTGGTGTAATTGTATGATAACACGCTGGGGTACCGACCCAGATTTCCAGATTCAAATCCCGTTTAAGGCATTTATTTTTCTTATCATTTCATATATATATATATATATATATATATATATATATATATATATATATATATATAGGGCCTATATACGGGATGGTCACTATGTCTCGATTTATTTCCAGAAATAATGGACTGCGTTTGATAATTTGGATTAAGTTTATTTTCATGTTATGTACACATGTTCACCGCATTTCAACATTGCTTCCGTCCATTTCGAATTATGTATCCTACCTTGTTTCTCCAAGAGAAGCGTTATAATGAACCAAGGTCGTTTCCAAAAAATTATCTGCAAGGTACTAAAATCCAGCTCCATACCTCTCATTTCAAATACAGAGAAGTAACACAAGTCCTGATTATTTGTAGCTTGGATAACCCTCACAATCTGCCGTCCGCGCCGCGTCCCGCCTCACTGCACTCCGTTCTATTCAAGCAGGGTCCTCTATCTGCCTCGCTCAGTAGATTGTCATTGCTGGATTCTGGCTCCGATTTCTGTGCCTTACAGTTATTTTTTTTTACACCCCCTTGGTACATCACAGAGCTTCTGTGGGAGAAAGTTCAAGGTAGATTTCGGCTTGCAATGGTTGACAGTTGCCTTGTTAGTTTTGAATTCATGTGCGAAATTCATCGTTGGTTATTACGTCCCAGGGATTCTAAGCACAAGTTAGTGAATATATTTCCCTATACGGATATATTATCTCCTCTTCCCCGAGACTTCGTAAGAGTTTTAGTTTAAGAAGCTAATGGAAGTGTCTCTAAACTTCCCAGAGCATCATCAATTGTCTTTTATCTTTAAGACGAGGCTTCAAAACTCCATAAGAATCCTAACTTTATCTTCATTGCTCAGACCATTGTTTGAGAATATTCTACAAGTAACAGAATTTATCAGATCACTAACTTATAACATACAGGATAACAAATTTCCATGTTTTACAATCATTTCTAAATATATATTCAAAATCTATGTAAAATCTTTACCATAAGTAATGCCACGAGTGATTTCCAAATTATCGATAAATTCACGACTCACGAAGTGAGTCGTGAATTTACTTAGAGAATTTGGAAATCAAGAGTGGCATTTGTTAGGACTATTTAACGAATAAAATTAAGCTCTTTACTAAAAAAATAATTATTTGAATATAGTTACCGGTGTTTTTAAATATTTATATAGTTAATGTAAACGGCGATGTTTAAAAACAAATTAGAAATGTGAGGTTATGTATATTCACTGCAACTCGATCAAATTAACTTATATTGCCAAATAGGATCGCAATATTGTAAGAATGCACTCTAGTGGAGAAATAATGAAACACATCAAACTATTATAATCAACATTATAGGTTAATAATTTATATTTTGAATAAACAACTCAGTAAAATTGCTGAATCTATTCATTATTTGCTATATTCAATGTATTTGTTGGAAAAAATAATGGTCTAACCTGTTCAGAATATTAAAAAGGAGGAGCTTTCTTTACCACAAAAGTAGGAGCTGATAAAGAGAAATCGATAAAGAGGGAGGTGAAACACGACTGTCATTGGTGTAAAACAGAATTCATTGAAACGTGATTGGTCATTGACTACTATTTGCGACATGAGTTAAATAGTCACAAAAAATAAGTTAACTTAATATTTGACGTATATGAACACACGCGCTATTGAATAACAACATCAAGCTTTACACTAGACAGGTGAATGGAGAAGACTACTTAACAGTGAGCTACATGATTTTATAGGAAACGAGGTATAATAAGAAAAATTACGTCTAGTAGACTGCGATGGTCAGGACATGTTGCACGAATGGGGAATGAAAGAGGGACATGGAAGCTTCTTGTAATAAAACCAGAAGTAAAACGACCGGTATATAGACCAAGAATGGGGTGGGAGAATAACATTAACCGTGATTTCAGATAAGTGAGTTGTACAGGGAATGATTGGAAAACATTAGCTCAAGTTAGGGATCTGTGTACAGCTTACGTCCGCGCAACCTACGACTTTTATATTACCAGTGAGTTAGTCAGTCAGTCAGCCAAATAGTTAGTTAGATGCGAAATATTGTCTCTTACGTGCTGAGTCACGTGTTAGCATGTCTGCTTTCTTTCTAGCAGAAATCTTTGTAGTTAACTGTACACGACGTGTTCCATGCCACAAGTGGATTACAGGGACAAAGTCTTTAGGGAAAGTGATTTAAATCTGGATCGAATACATATTGGGACGCATCATAATAACAGCGTTTGGATTTTGCGAGAATAGTGGTCTCCCATTGGTGGAAATAGATTAATAAGTCACTGATTCGCGAGTCGAAAGACCCGCATAGAAAAATCGATACATCTGGACTTCCGTTCCGGAGGTATCTCTAAGATTCTACCATCCCTGTCCGGAAGGTTCTATGCCAGAAGCTTCCATACTGAAAAATGTTCGATTGGAAACCGAGAAATTTCGTGTGCTCGTGCGTGTGTGTGTGTGTGTGTGTGTGTGTGTGTGTGTGTGTGTGTGTGTGTGTGTGTGTGTGTGTGTGTGTGTGTGTGTGTGTGCGTGTGTGTGTGCGTGTATGTGTGTATGTTTCACCTGTAAGACACTACAGAGGTTCTTTTACGAGCCTGAAAAATCTTCAGGCCCAAGTAGAGACAAAGTTAATAATCACTAGACCACCGCGGGCGACAATTTTATCGCTAAAATCATAGTTGGACAATTCTGACTTTTTTAATATAACTTCAGAATGGCGTTTGGTTTCCGGAAGACGGCGGCAGCTGCCACGATACCGAATGATTATGATGATGATGATGATGATGATGATGATGATGATGATGATGATGATGAATAAAACAGAAGAAATCTAAAGTGAATAACGATTACTTAAATGTGTCTGGAATCACAAAATATCATCATCATCATTATCATCATAATACATTCACGAATTTAGGTCATTTGTTGACCTGTTTCGGCCTCAAGAGAAACACCATTCAAAAGTATTTTTAAGTGGACATCCTGGTCTTCTTCTTCCTGCAGGTTGATATCTTAACATTTGTTTGGTATCCTGTGATCTTCCATTCGATGAACATGTTGCATCCATCTTGACTTATAATCAGAAATTTTGTTTTCTAAAGGTTCCATGTGTAATTTTTCTAGGATGTCTTCATTTTTTTTTGTGATCTAGTAGTGTGTATCCTGCAGTCCTCCGAAGGTAACTCATTTCAGCAGATCTAAGTCTCCGTATATCCTTCTGTTTCAATGTCCATACTTCGCTACCATACAAAAGAGTTGGAAGTGCCAGTGTTTTATACACTTTTAGTCTTGAATGTTTTTAGACTAACTGTGGCTTGAAGATAGAATTTATGAACCCTAAAATCCTTAAAAAATTTGATATTTTTGCATTTACATCCTTTTCTTCTCCATATGAGATATTTCATTCTAGATATGTAAAATTATTCGCCTGCTCCAGAATTGTATTGTCAAGTACAATTGTACTTCTGACAGGATCTACATCTTGAAATGCCATAACTTTTGTTTTCTCTATAGATATCTTCAATCTATATTCTTCCGTAATTTTGTTAAGTTCATACAGACCTTTCTGCAGATTATCCTCTGAATTTGCAATTATTATTTGGTTATCTGTAAACAATAGGGTGTTTAATTTTGTATTTTCTGATATTCTTATTCCAAATTCATATTTCTTGTTCCAACAACATATTACTTCGTTGATATAGATTGAAAAGAGTGTTGGGGATAGGGGGCAGCCTTGTCTCACACCACGATTTTTAATTCCTTCTTCAGAAAATCTGTTATTTAATTTAATCTTTATGGTGTTATCTTTGTAAATATTTTGTATGTTCTGCAGAAGTAAATTTGGTATATTTCAGTCTTCCAATATATTGAAGAGTACATAATTATACACCTAATAATAAGTTATGCACAATTTCGTTTTCAGCGCGGTCCGCCACATTTAAATAATTAACGCGCGAAAAATTAATATTTTGCCTGTTTCAGGGATAAAACACATTAAAACCTTGGTTAAATTTCAATTTATTTCAGCAGTTCGTTTTATTCTTGTTTTTTGTTGTTTTTTTTTTGTTGAGCTGTTTGTACCTATAAGATGAGAGGCTAAATTGCGTTAATGAATGGAATAATATAACAAAATATTCCACTACTCCGAATATCGAACCCGGGTCCTCTAGTCAGGAAGCAGGCATGTTACCACCTGAGCCAACACGGCGCACTCGTTACTTTTGTTTGTAATAGAAAATGAAGGAGTGCAGACGATATATTACAGAGCTGGAGGAAAGCCAGGAACTAAAGTCTACCAGAACAGTTAACAAGCATTTGATTGATGCTAGAAGGGTTCTTAACACCCAGTAAGAAAAATGGCTAAAACTGACTTCTGAAAATGGCTAGAAACGACTAGAATGCAAGTTTGTATCCATGCACCCATGGATGACATTAAAAAAACTATATTAAAACTTAGAAAATGAACTTATCAATCTGTATCTCTTCACTAATTTTTTTTTTTTCTACTGTATTGGACTTTTCTCCTATTATAATACGGTGGCTAAATTATGAATATAAAGTATATTTTTAGAAATAAATATATTCCTTCAACAAAAGATTCTGTAATTCCTCAATTTTTAAGTTTATCTCTCTCTCTCTCCTCTCTCTCTCTCTCTCTCTCTCTCTCTCTCTCTCTCTCTCTCTCTCTCCTCTCTCTCTCTCTCTCTCTCCTCTCTCTCTCTCTCCTCCTACTCTCTCTCTCTCTCTCTCTCTCTCCCTCCCTCCCTCTCTCTCTCCCCCCTCTATCTATCTATATCTAGATACGCTCTCACACTCTTCTCTTCTCTCTTCTCCTATATATAGAGATATATATATATATCTTATATCTCTCTCTCTCCCTCTATATATTATATCTACCTCTCCACTATCTTATATATCTCTATATCTCTCGCCATCTCTCTTAAATATATCTCTCTCTATCTCTCTATCTCTATTATCTCTCTCTATCTATCTCTATCCTCCTCTATCTCTTTCTAATCTCTATCTCCTCCTCTCTTTCTATCCTATCTCTACCTCATCTCTAATCTCTCTCTTCTTTCTTTCTCTATCTAATCCTATCTCTCTATCTCTATCTCTACCTCTCTCTATCTCTCTCTCTAGCCTCTATCTCTCTATATAATCTATCTAGATATAGATATATATATATATATTATATATCTATAATTTCTCTATCTCCCTATCTCTCTCCGCTCTCTCTCCTCTCTTATCTCTCTCTTCTTTTCTCTCTCTCTCTCATCTCTCTCCTCGTCTCTCCCTCTCAGTCTCTGCCTCTGTCTGTCTGTCTGTCTCTCTCTCTCTCACTCTCTCTCTCTCTCTCTCTCTCTCTCTCTCTCTCTCTCTCTCTCTATATATATATATATATATATATATATATCTTTCAGTTTAACGGAGTTATATTTTCATTCTCTTCTCACCAGAGATTCTATTTCTATGGGATATTATTTGTTTATACCTGATTATCACTAAGCGTTGGTCTTAATCACTACCTACACCCCATGTATGTATATTTAAAATTGTAGACTTGAGTCTGTCCTATATTAACACATGATCTATCTGATTAATAACACTGGTCAACATGATTTTTGTCTCATGAGTACCAATAGTTGTACTTAATACAGTTTTTTATCGTATTTTCAAATATGTATTCGGAATTTCTCCATCACCCACAGTTTTTTTATTTCAATTTCAATTAATGGATTTAAATAATTATTTTTTAATAAACGTTTTTCGTCCATTTGTCCATTATAAAATAAAACCAAATGAGCTAACTCAAACGGTTTCAGCTATGGAAAAGGGATATCAAGGCAAATGGAATCCTAATATGCTGGCCGATTATTGTTGGACCATCAAAAGGTATGCTCCACAGGCGAAATATAGCAGAAAATCGTCATTTCTTAGTTTCTAGGTGAGTCCGAATGTTCGAATATTGTGTAGTTACGAATGTAGAAAATATTAAAGTGTTTGAAAATATAAATTCCTGTCTCTCGGAAACCTTGCGTGATAGAGAAAAACCGAAACCACATTTGAATTCAGGAGAACAAATGCCACCAGAATCACATATTTTTGTTTCTGAGACAAAAAAAAGTTTTATTTATTTTTTGCTCAATGTGTTCTTCTGTCTTTATGTTCGTTCTTCCTTGGAAATAAAGATATTTACATTTTTGGGGCAAAATCTATCAATATTTATAATTATAAAATTTGTATAAAATAATTAATATAAAATAAAAAATGTTAGAAGTGGTTAAGAGTGGATAAGGCCAGATGCCTTAGCGGAGAGCTACAGGACTTGACCTGGTTCTAGTCTCCAAAGGGGAAAGAAATTTTCTCATGGAATTTCGGCCAGTATGGGACTGGTGCCCACCCAAGCATCGTGAGGCATTTGGGTATCTACAATAAGTAGCGTCTCCAGGTTCAAAACGTCCACCGCTGTGGTCTCTAGGTACCGTGCTGCCTTGTCACGACGCGAGGCAGATATGCGGTCGAGACAAATTGCTTGGGTGAAGTTTTTTCGGGGTTTTTCTCGCCTTTAAGACAAATGTCAGGAAACGTTAAGGCCCAAACGATCCCCGAACATTACCTGAGCATCATTATTATCATTATCATATTCACCTCATTAGATTAAGTTTAGGATTAGGGCCTCTACTAGCGCATCATTACCCATCACATCATCGGGGCAGCGTAACCCCGCCTTCCAGAAGTGGGTTACAAAAAATGCAAATGCCAGGAGAGAGTACCAGAAAAATCGAAATGACAATCTGGTGGCTTCTTCTTCCAGCTCTACAGCCCTTTATGAGCCCTGAGTGCTGTTAGGACACTCCTCCACGCATCCCTGCCCAACGCCCTCATTCTCCATCCCCGGACCCCGAGCTTTCGGAGGTCCTCTTCTATTCCACTCCCTCTATGCAACTGTCAGATCGCAGAGGAAGACAACGTGCGCCACATGATACACCGCTCTGCCAAAGCACGCGGATATCAGAAGACAACTAGAAATAGCTGTGCACATCAGAAAACGAGTCGTGGCCTCCTCCTTTGCGGTTCTGGATGCAGAAAGATAACAAGTTCATCGCGGAGTAAACCCAAAAAGCTCTAAGCACACGAGCCGAAGAAGAGAAAAAAGACGTGGAAATCCACGATAGAATAAGTAGAATTAAAACTTAGAATATATCAATGTGTATACTTGATAAATTGTAATATTAAATTTAGGTTAAGTATACATAAGTTTAAGTCGATATAAGATTAATATTTCCATCTTATGTATATTATTATAGCATTGTATAAGAAACAAAATTATACTATGAAACCATAATGTAATATAACTGTAAACACCTTAGATTAAGTTTCAACTAGCCGCACTCTGTAAAATAATAACGAATTAAATAAAGAAATAACGCTAGATAATAAATAGGGACAAGAGCAGACCTGGGGATATGGGCATTAAGCCCGAGGAAACCCAGGGGGATTGTGGTGGGGCTCTTAAATAAAACAAATAATAATTCCATCCATCCAATTCAGCTTCGGTCTTCTTCTTCTTCCATCTGGTCTCAGTAGTGTAAGCTTTCTTCTCCTCCATTCTCATTATATGACCCACACATCTCATTCTGCCAATTTTAATAACATTTACAACATCTGGGTCCGAATACAAATTGTAGATTTAATCGTTATATCTTATCCGCCATTCTCCACGATCATTTATGGGTCCCAATATCCTCCTCAGGATTTTCCTTTCAAACATTCTAAGTCTTTCACAATCTGGTGGCATATATCTGGGTCTGAATACAAATTGTATATTTCATCGTTACATCTTATCCGCATACTCCACAATCATTTATGGGTCCCAATATCCTCCTCAGGATTTTCCTTTCAAAGATGCTTAGTCTCTCACAATCTGGTGGCATATATCTGGGTCTGAATACAAATTGTTATTTCATCGTTACATCTTATCCGCATACTCCACAATCATTTATGGGTCCCAATATCCTCCTCAGGATTTTCCTTTCAAAGATGCTTAGTCTCTCACAATCTGGTGGCGTATATCTGGGTCTGAATACAAATTGTTATTTCATCGGCTATATCTTATCCGCATACTCCACGATCATTTATGGGTCCCAATATCCTCCTCAGGATTTTCCTTTCAAAGATTCTTAGTCTCTCACAATCTGGTGGCATATATCTGGGTCTGAATACAAATTGTTATTTCATCGTTACATCTTATCCGCATACTCCACGATCATTTATGGGTCCCAATATCCTCCTCAGGATTTTCCTTTCAAAGATTCTTAGTCTCTCACAATCTGGTGGCATATATCTGGGTCTGAATACAAATTGATATTTCATCGTTACATCTTATCCGCATACTCCACAATCATTTATGGGTCCCAATATCCTCCTCAGGATTTTCCTTTCAAAGATTCTTAGTCTCTCACAATCTGGTGGCATATATCTGGGTCTGAATACAAATTGTTATTTCATCGTTATATCTTATCCGCATACTCCACGATCATTTATGGGTCCCAATATCCTCCTCAGGATTTTCCTTTCAAAGATTCTTAGTCTCTCACAATCTGGTGGCATATATCTGGGTCTGAATACAAATTGTATATTTCATCGTTACATCTTATCCGCATACTCCACGATCATTTATGGGTCCCAATATCCTCCTCAGGATTTTCCTTTCAAAGATGCTTAGTCTCTCACAATCTGGTGGCGTATATCTGGGTCTGAATACAAATTGTTATTTCATCTTATATCTTATCCGCATACTCCACGATCATTTATGGGTCCCAATATCCTCCTCAGGATTTTCCTTTCAAAGATGCTTAGTCTCTCACAATCTGGTGGCATATATCTGGGTCTGAACACAAATTGTATATTTCATCGTTACATCTTATCCGCATACTCCACGATCATTTATGGGTCCCAATATCCTCCTCAGGATTTTCCTTTCAAAGATGCTTAGTCTCTCACAATCTGGTGGCGTATATCTGGGTCTGAATACAATTGTTATTTCATCGTCATATCTTATCCGTCATACTCCACGATCATTTATGGGTCCCAATATCCTCCTCAGGATTTTCCTTTCAAAGATGCTTAGTCTCTCACAATCTGGTGGCATATATCTGGGTCTGAACACAAATTGTTATTTCATCGTCATATCTTATCCGCCATACTCCACGATCATTTATGGGTCCCAAGATCCT